>VYZQ01054973.1:8636-26003 GCA_013400655.1 Mystacornis crossleyi
ACAACATGACAAATAGAAGCCCTCCCGGTCAACGATGCCTGCTCTGTCTAGCCAATGTCATTTTACGCTTTGCCTTTTCTGCTTGGCAGAGCTGGGCAGAATTGGCCCTTACCAAACGGCAGCACAGTTTAACTCAGAGTCCTGTGTATTCCTGGGGAATTCATACTAGGAGTATTGTGGTGTCACGGGTTGACACCACATATTTTACCACCTGTCGACTGACTGACTCTGCTGAAACTGTGTTGTCAGGAATCTCCTACCTTACACTTGAAAGAATATTGTTAGCATCAGTACTGTATGCATCAGAATTGGGTCCTGCTTTCTAGCTTGCAAACTTTCTGGAGGCCAAAGTATTCCCAGAATCTTAAGATAGGCATGTCTGGAAGCTAAGGTAAGCATCTGCCACTAAGCCACAATTGCAAAGGCAGTGTAGAATAAAATCCTTGCATTCTGTTGATATATGGCTGTCTTCCTCTCTCTAACCCCGTATTAGTCACTTTTACAGTAAAGCAGAGAAAATTATGTGGAGAGCGAGGATTCAGCATTCCTTTCTTTGTGGCACGCAGTAGAAATGAGTAACTGTAAAGCTGTGTAAGACATCATGCAGCAAGCATGTTACCAGTCCTGGTCAGAACATCCAGAACAGGTCTTGCTGCTTTTCATGGTCACAACAGCACTGTGCTACTTCTTTGTAAGTAAAGTTCACTTCATACAATAAATACTTAGTGTGACAATGTTGATTGCATGACTAGATCAAATGAAACTGGAGGGACCACTTCATGTTTTAAGAATCTGCTTAAATATGTTGCACAGAGACATTAGTATAAATAATTTGCATTATCAAGTTTTGGCCTTTTTGGGGGGATATTTTTTTTGATTGCCTGTCTGACCATGACAGAGGATACATTTAGATCTTCTGCAGTCTTACACAACACTTAAAAATGAGCTATTTTCTCTTTCCAATTCTTGTTGACATAAATGTTCTGAAAGACTGTTGTATTTAAAGATTTTTTGATTTTACTTTTTAATACAGAGTGATTAAAATTGGAAAACATTACCTTTATTTAATGTAAATAATCTTGTACTAAAATGTGTGAAATGAGAAAGTTCAACCCTTTTTTTTTGAGTTAAGTCAATATTGCCACAGGTAATAATTCTTGCAGAAACAGAATCAAAAGTTAAACAGTTTGGCTAAAAGTTCTTTCCTCTCTCAGACACTCAACTTCTGGTATATTAGCTTTACCATTGTGTTAATTGTTAATTCTCTCAGTCACCATAGGCCCTGACTTTTCTTTTCTAGATACACAGCCTAATCATTAGGATCACCTGCTGGAGAAGGTGCTGCCTTTTCAGCGCCTGAATCCTTTCTGAACATGATACACTACAAGATGCATCCACCTCACCTATGGNGCTCTCTGTCTGAATAGTTATGTTTTCATCCTCATCATCTTCGTCCACTGAATCAAGGTCAGCAAGACCATCCAGAGGAAAGGACACAAAAACAGCATAGTGACAAGAGATAGCAGAGCTCGGTGTGAATTGATTGGTGAAGGATGATTTCAAAAGATTTCAGCTGCTGTAAAAACAGCCAGTAAAGAAACCCAGCATCTCCCGTTGATAAGAATGATCTGTCTCTTGCCTGTGCATCCCCCACCCCATGCACAATTGCTGTATTTAGAATATATGTATTTCTTAAGTCCCTGCTGCATCACTCCTTTGTCACAGTAATTTTCATGGGAAAAATTGCTATCCATCAATTTGTGAGCTGTTGGACTATTTTGGAATACATCATAAGCATATCAGGGTATAGAGAAGAGAGGTGAAAATGCACTTAGCTATGGATGGCAAAAAGCAGGTGTCACTGATACATTTTTCCCTTCCCTATGCAAAAACCTTTCTGGCAAAATTATCATAAGGAGCTAACACAATTATTCTTAAGAAGCAGCTTTTGCCATATGTATTCAGTCTTGGATATAGGGGCTATTGCTTGCCTTTCTAATTTTAATATGAACATCTGCACAAGAAATTGCATCTTGTGATAGTAATTGCCTGCCATGGCGGTGATTATGCCTAACTGCAGATCAAAAATTGTTAATTTGGGCCACCTCTGCTCATAAAGGTGGAAGGGATTATGTGATTTTGACTCATTTTTACCTCAAAGGAGCATTTATCAGTCCCTGAACATCACATTTTCAAACAGAAAAATGACAATTAGTTAAATATAAAAATATTAATGGTATTTCCCCCCCTTAAAAGTTAATGACAGCACTTACAATAAAGGTGTTCTGATTAAGAAGTGCTAGCTCTGTATATCGTGTTATAAATACTCTTGCCTACAAATGCTTATAAGGTAATTTTATGACCAGCACAATAGACTATAGCTAGCTAAATACAGAATGGGAAGGTGGTAGAACATCATAACGATCTTGTTTTGCATGAAAAGAAATAATTTTAATTGATCATGCTCTGACACAGACTACAGTTCAACAAAAATGACTGTTAAATAAGGCAAAATATGGTAATTTATTTTTTCTGAGCAGGACTTTCTTATCAGTGTGCAGACATTGGAGCATCCCTTCTCCTGTTGATGAGTATCAGAGTGCAAAAGGTCTAGCTGATAAAATTCTTTAATGATCCAAAGGTAACTTTGGAAAGTAAAGGATATCAGATATTGGAGGCTGAACGGTCTATTGCTCTCTGTATAGTAGCAGGGGCTTATCTTTCATACAGTGAAAAAAGTGAGCAAAGTTTGAGGCAGAACGACTGTCTATTTAGCTTTGTGAATCTGGATCTAAAGAACAGGTGGAAAGGAGAGAACAGAGCAGTGGTAACACTGTCGTTTTCATCTTTCCTCAATGAATGTGTTTCTGGTAGTGGTCTTAGACTGAAAAAAAAAATCCTGACACTGTTATTAATCATATTTATTATTACAGTGGTTAAGGGTCAGCCAAGTATTGATCCCCATTTTGCTAAGCCCTGTACAAACGCAGAGTTGACAGTCTAAATAGACTAGTTGAAAATAATGTAGAGCATAAATGGAGTAAGCTGATCATAGCAGGTCCTACCTTCTCAATTCCACAGTTAATTTTAGTAGGAGATGAATCATTCAAAAAGAGATGTAAAGGAAGTTGGTTAGGGAATGAGTGAAGGGCAGTAAAAGGAAGAATGTGGAAAAAGCTAAGTATGTGTTGGAGTCATGGAGCTGCTTATAACTGAAGAACTGCATTGTTATTAAGAGACAAATATCTCCTGTGAAGCCATCTCTCTCCTCCAAAACAGAAAATTTTATGATTGACATCAAGTCTGTGTTCAGAACCTCAGTTGTGCAACAAATTATTGAAAGCCACATGCTTTCTTTTGTGTTAGCAGTGCAAGTAATTTGTTTTCACCCATTTTTACATCATCATTTGGTAGCGTTCAGAAAGTTGAAGGGAACCTGGGGCTGTTTCCAGCTTTTCAGCTCCTCTCCACCCTGTTCTTGTTTCCTGCAATAGCAGCATAAGCCTGTTTCTAATATTCCAGATCAATTTTTTGGTATCACTGACGCTTACTCTACCCCTTCAGATTAGGGCAGGCTCAGCCACCAGTAAAAGTCTTAAGTTCTCGTGTGGCCAGGAACTGCATGTGGTTGCAGAACCTTGTACTCTTCAGTCTTTGTGGAAGTCTCTGCTCCTGTGTGTAGCCTGATTCTTGGGAACCCTCTGTCTAGGCAGTCCTACATGACATGGAGTCCTGCATCACTTCTTGCTGGAAGGAGAGGAAATCCTTATGTCCCAGTGTCTGTCAGACACTTCCCATGGCTTCTAGTTTTTCTAGTACCGTGACTGCGTTGGTGGACTGGAACAGTTTGTCCGGACAGATTGTGAAATGCCCATCCTCAGAGAGCTTCAAAATGTGATTGGACAAGGCCCTAGGCAATCTGGTCTAGCTCTGATGTTAAGCATGCCTTGAGCCATATGTTCAACTGAACGGCCTCCTGTGACCCCTTCATACCTAAATTACTCTGCGATGACCCAAATTACACTGCCAGTACGTCTGTAAAATCTCCGGGCAAAAATTCTAATTTGATCATCTTTTAAGTGTTTAGGGAGGGATGGAAAAGATGAGGCCTGGGTTGCCTCCAAATGGAACCACGGATCTTCCAAAGCTGCGTTTGAAGCAACTGCAACTGCTCCAAAAAACTTGTCATTAGTGTCAGAGGCTTTTATTGATTCAATTTTATTTTGTGGATTTAGCATTTCTTGTTCATAGAGTTTAAAACAGCTGCTGCAAAATTCTTCATTGAAGATGTTTTATTTAAGGACTTTGGTGGATTAAAAGAATTCTCAAAAGACCTTACGTTTATGTGATCTATTTCATGGGACCTTTACTACCACTTCTCTATACCTCTTTCAGAGTTTCAGGAAAGTCTTTTTGGGTTTTAGAGTTCTAAACTTCTAGATACTAATAAGTAGTCTTTTGGCACAAAACTGACACCAACTGACAATGGATATAAATTCCTAAAAAAAATTGTCTTCATTCTTTCCTCTCCTGAAATAAATCAGAAAAACTTTTGTGGTTTTAAATGAAATAGCTTCAGGTTCATGCACACTGCAGCAAAATTTGCTCATTTATTATTCCCAACTGTTCAGCACTTGTAGAACCCATCTAGAGAAATGCAGTGATAAACTGGTGTAAGGTGCAGATGGGCTAAAGGATAGCTGTACTTCCCTTCCAAATGAACTATTCTATTCTAATAGTTCTAATACTCTAATAGTTCTAATAATAATGTTCTATTCTGTTCTATTTTGAAGTTCAAAGTAGGGTGCAGAAAGTTGGACTTGAGAAGTTTTGAAGTCCCTTCTAATCTGAGTTACTGTTCTTCCTGTTTGACGCAGTGCAGACCTGTGAAATCTGTAGTTTCACTGCCTGGGTGAACTTTGTTTTTTAAGTCCTTCAGCAATGACTCATGTTATAAATTTTCATCTGATTTTGCTGTTACTATAAGCAAAATAATTATGAGATACAAAATAGATAATACTTTAGGCTGAATTTGTTAGGCCTATCTGCAAAGCCCCTAATTTATAGGTATTTATTTGTACCAAGAAAGCTAAAAAAAGTGTAAATTTTGTGTTTCTTTAAAACACAAAATGCAAATATCTATTTGATTGATCTCATTAGAGTTTTCTCAAGATGTACTAAAAAAGAAATCTTGTTTGGGTAAGATCAGTGTAATTTTTTGAATAATGAACTGAAGGCTCAAACCAGTGTGAAGGTGATTACAAAAATGAGAGAATGGCAACTTAAGCAAATGCTGGTTTTTGCTTCCTATTAAGGAACATCACTTGGTGTCAGCACTGATTGATTGGTCTAACAGCTGAAACAGTATAAGCAAGGATCTTTTGGATTATCAAAGAGGGAAGCAAGTGACACAGAACTAACATACTCTTTTTTGGGATCTTTCACTTTTCTTTAGCTTTTTACACAAAATCAGACCACAGATATAGGAAAGTGAGGGACAGAAAAATTCTAGGGGCCAAGCTTCAGTGAAGAAGGGCAGCATGGAAGATGCAAATTTGTTTCAGAGGTTTATGAATAGAGAGAAATGGCATGTTGGGTTTCTTTACAGATCTACAGAGTTCCTGGCTTCTCCTTCCTGAGGGGATAATGAGTTATGCAAAAGGTGTTGTTTAAAAGCACTGAGAAGTTCCAGATTTTTCGTTGGGAAAAATTAATAATGGTAAAACAAGAAGTTTCAGTTAGGTGCCTAATTCTTTATTTGACCACCTAAAGGAGTGCAGTTGTTTTCCTTAATGTCACACAAGCAGAACTTTGGAGCAGATTGGGGCTTCAAATGCACTTGTTAAAACAGGTAATTCTATTTCATTGTAGTGTATTTGACACTTGGTGATTACACATTATTGATCTGTGTAGCCAATCTTCAAAATTGCTATTAATAATGAGAAGTCTTTGTATGGAAGTATTTTTTGAAGAGACCATAGCTTTGCTCTTCTTAGTGAACTAGAAGTAAATTCTGAATTTGCTTTCTTATCATGTCCATACTCTGGCTCTGTAATAGGCTATTATATGTTTCAAGTTCTTGAGGTTTTGGATATGGTAAGAAAAAATGTAAGTGTCACTTCTGGAGCATACAGTAGGTAGTTTACTTTGTAAAAAGGCAATAACTTGGCTTTTTTCTTCTCCCTCCAAAATATAGATGACAGGTTATTTTTAAAAACACATCTTAGGCAAGTAATTCAAACCTCAAATTTCTATAGTCCTTTAAGTGTCATTTTTTTTCCTAAAGGCTGTTATCAAAATAATCTAAATCACTTTCTTTCTATTAATCAAAGAATTACAGCACTTAAATTTGTAGTTGTCACTCACATAGTTTGTGCCTAAAGCATTTTGAAATTGTTTTGTGTGGTCTTTTCAATCACTCTGTTTTTTTTTTTTTTTCTCAAGACATTGTCAACATGCACAAAGAATGGGATCACAATGGTAATGAATTTCATTCCTTTGGGACTTACAAGGTGAGATGTAATCTGATCTCCAAGGGTTTTAACAAAAATAGTCATTGTTTCAGAAATTCTAACATTAAGCACAGTCAACAGCGACTCAGTCAATGGAATATCTTTCCCAGCAAACTGGAAAATAAAACCAAGAGTTTCCTACTCAGCTCAACAAAACCCAATGAAATCCATAAAGTAGCATCTTCAAGAAGTAGTTTCTAGTTTTCATATTGAAAGTTCAAAGACAGGTAACACTTCATCATTACTTTGGGCATTTTATATTATAGAAAAATTCCTAAAACAGCACCTGCATTATGAGGTGAGATGATGATGATGATTACTAGGAATTATTTCTTCATATTGTAGAAACTTGGAAAAGCAGACACTGCTGTACTAAACACCGTATGATCTTCTTGAAGTATTTTTGTCTACAAGCAACAGGGACAGATAAAAAGTAATGAAGAGTTCAAAAACTGATAGATTAGATCCATTTACATATTGGAGAGTCCTACATAAAATAAATGTGAACATAATATTTCTAATACAGACTACTGCAAACAGTGTAGTAATTTGAAGTTGATTCATTAATCAACTGGACATTTTTGAGGTCTAATGTATTCTTTGACTGTGTATGTTCTTAATTAGCTCAAATTGAACAAACAGAATTTATCTAAGGACTTACGGGACAAATAAACAAAAAATTTAGCATCATAGACTTTCTAGGGTGATATAGACTTTCTTATTACCTCTAAGTTGGTGAATTAAACTGTAAAGTACAAAAGAGACGAATATTAATTATTAATTATTATTTATTAATTCAATATTATTTTAAAAGTCTATTTTGCAGTTTCACACTTTGCTTAGCTCACTGTAAGTTAAGACACTTAACAGAAGCATAATTCATAATAAAACTAGTAATTATTAATATTTAACAATTAACATGGCATGTTGATTTAGAGAACAATAAATACATGCAAATTATCCATTGAAGTTGACCACCACTTGGGTAGCCAGAGACATCCAATGTACTTATTAGTGACATGTAATCTCCTTAAGTTGTATTGAATTCATTTAAAAATTAGGCAATAAAAATGACACTGGTAGAAAAAAACCAAGAATGAATTATGTTTAGAACTGGACAGGCACATTGAAAGAAATAAAAATATAAATGAAGGAAATAAACGTGTTCTTTTTTCCTTGATTTTATTCAAAGAACAGACAGAACTCTTGGATAATTTTCTCCACCTTTCTGACAGCCCTGACAGAATTGAATGTTGTGGTTTGATGCCTTTTTTTTTTAATGGGTAGGACAGCAACAAAGAATTTTACCCATGACAGCCAAAGAGTCAGAACAAGACAAGAAAGATAAATTTCCTCTGGTTATTTTTGCAAAGTTACAGGCAACTCTGCAAAGCCTTAAAAGCTTTTTTTTTTTTTTTTATTTTATGATTTTCCGATTGTTTTGTTGATAATGTAATAAAATTGTAGATTAAAGCAATGAAAAATAAATTTCCTGGGTAATTTTCACATTTCTTTTAATTCTGAGAATAAAAACATATGAAAGCTAATCAATTACTTTGTTTAAATGGCTATTTTGGGGAACCTTTGGCAAACTAAAGAAGGGGGGGGGCAGCTCCACTTCTCAGTTCTGTCTGAGACACATCTAAATCAAAATTTTAATAATAGTATCTTTTAAAAAATATTTTATTTGCTATTTCTTCTTGTTTTAGTAGCTGTTGGGGGTTGAGGAGGTTTTCTTTTTGTGTGTGTATGTGTTCTTTTCTTCTCCTCTCAAAGGAATTTTTTCCCATGTTAAGGGACGATTGCTGGGTACTTAAGAGAAAACAAAGGACCTAGCCAGCCACAAGGGAGGGGCCCAATTGTCCTTTTTTTGGTCTTGGTGGCGTCTTCTCAGGTGGGGGAGCAGAGACATCTCGAGATTTAGGACTGGAAAAAAGAGGNCCAGGACAGTAGCCCATTTGAATTTTTCTTCACAAGGTAATCTTGGTTTTTTTCCTTGATTTCTCTTTTTTCCTTCTTTAATGATGCCTTTGATATCTCTGGAAAGCAGGGAGATGGAAAGTGGGAAAGAGGGAAAACAGGAAAGTGAAAGTATTCATTGAGGAAGAAAACAGAATTTGGCAAACATTTGAATAAACTGTGTTTAGTAGGTGACTTGCATCATGTTATCCTCTTTCACAGAAACCCCTGGACTGTTCTAGTATATTTTAAGGAAGCTATCTGAAATCACACAAAGAATTGAGAGATCAATAGACTAGCTTAGTTGCTCAAGCAGTAAAAATCAATTTTGTGGTCTCTTGTTTTCTAAGCAAAGTTTGTGGAATTACACTGTAATTATGGACAAAGTATGCAAAAAATTAACTTACATGAGGGACAGAAAAAATCCAACTGTATCATTTTTCTTTATCAGAGAGTACTAACTTCCATTCCTTAATGACATTTGCAAACAAAAAAGGTTATCACTTCAGTGCAGTTAGAAATCCAGTAAATAAAATAGTTAATTTTCTTCTAATATGCATTTTATTTCTATTATTATATAATCTGTATGTAGCAATATGTATTCATCTTCATCCTTTAGGTATAAAATGGGGAAGAAAAAAAAAAAGTGTCTTTGATTACAGTACTTACTCTGATTTGAAAGACAGACCTTTCCTGTCGTGAGTGGAACAGATCTGCTAAGGGAGGTAGTGGCAAATTTATTCTGATTTTTTTTTTTTCCAGTAAATCAAGGCTGCATCCAAAACCAGCAGCAACAAAAGCGAATGCACTGTCCCATGAAAAGTCTGGATCTCAGATGTGTTATGTTCAGTGAGAGGCTATGATGTGACTAGGATTCAAAGAACAACTGACTACAGTGAGCTCTTCTTCTATATTTCAATTTGATCCCCTCTTGAAGAACATATAGAAAGGTTAAACATGCCTCATTCAGTTCAGGCATGCATCGTGCCTGTTTGGGCATGTGAGATAACAGCTCCTAAGTGGCCAGTGTGGGTTTGAAGGATTCTGGATATTTTCATGGTAAACAGATTTCAAAACTCAGATCACTTTTAGGTTCATTTTACAGTAGACTACCTAGGAGATACAGGATCTAGTCCTTAGGTTGCATTTAGAAAACGTTTGCTCAGCATTTTAGAAAGGAGATGATATCCCTCTTCCTATGATTATTTTACAGAATTATGACCTGGCCTGCCTAAGAAGAGGAAGACTGACTATTCTTACCTCTGTGAGAGATGAATGCTATATCTGCTAGGTAAAAGTTAGACATTGTATATGCAGCACTATCACCATCTTACCGTTTTTGTTTTGTATGGTGTCTGAAAATACAAAAATAATCAAAGTGGACCCTAGGGGTTAGGTATGGCGAGATGCACCTGGTTTGAAATTCTGGCTGATGTGTGAAGAGTGGCTGCAAAAGTCCTGTGTGCCATCAGAAGATGGGTACCTATGTTCATGGCTGGTAAGAAAGCAACTAGAGAAGTGTTAGGATCACTGAAACCCCAAGGGACTTAGAATGATTTGATTTCGACAAGACCTCAGTTATCATCCAGTTCCCACCCCCCTGCCATGGTAAGGGATGCCACCCACTAGATCAGGTTTCTTAAACCCCCTTCCAATCTGGCTTTGGACCCTGTCAGTGATGCTCATGATGCTTCTCTGTCTTCAGCTTTGACATCAAAGCTAGCAGGTAATACATAAATTTAATATTATAATTTTGGAGTGTACAGGGCACTGAGGACATTGAAAACTAACACAAATGAGATGTCACACTTGTATTGCTGCTGCAAGACAAAAGAAGAAGCTGTGGGCCTGTATGGGGGATGCAGCTAGGGAATGGGGGATCCAAACCGTTGTTCCCCCTCATCTAGTGTTGTTTTTTTCTCCTGAGAAACTTCTATCCATGTAACCTGAGGTAAGAAAAAGTACAGCAGTGGATAGGATCCACTGTTCAAGGCAAACATTTCATGTATATAAAGAAGTGAACGCATTGTAGTCATCATCATGTTTAAAAAGTCTTAGTAGGCTTGTTGCTTGTGTTTTTAGAACTTACTCTACTTAAACTCCAAATGGATTTTAACAGAATGAAAGTCACAATTAGTATTTATCAGCATTTAGTATTAAAGTGGCCTGCTCAAGCCAATGCACCAATGAAAAAGAAAAGCCAAGCTTGCCTTTTAGAGTTCTTTAAACAAAAAGACTTATTTTGATTGCAACAAAAACACCCATAAATCTAAGCACATATATATTGATCTTTCTTTCCTCTTAAAAATGACTCTGTCCCAGTAAGTTGGCATATTTCATAAACAAACCAACAAATTATTGATCCATCATATACTCTAAAAATCCTGTGAAGAATCTAGGTTGCTTTTAAGTTCATGCTGTACCTAAGGGAATGAGAAACTCCAAAATGAAAAATAGATGTTTAAAAGGAAGCACAAATATTAGAAGACGTATAGCTACTTTTGCTCCTGCATGACCTTTCATTGTAATTCTTTCAAGATAGTTCATTAAAAATATTCTTGATCAGCTGATAGATTATTTTATTTGGTAATATGATTCTTTGTGGTAACTATTAGTTACTTCATTAATTATATGTCCCTGCAGATATCTCTGTTCCTTTTTGGCTAATGCTGTGATAGCATATATTTTCTCACACAGAAAGTATACAAAATTAGGACTGCCTGACATCTTGCTATTGAAAGCAAAGATATATTCAGTTTGGATTAGAGACGAATTCTTGTCACATGTCCTTCTAGAAAGGAAATAATGAATTAGATTACAGATGTTTATTAGTGCTAATTGAATGAACAATGCTGTGAAAAAGCCAGCTAGTTTTTCAGTTATTGAATCTATTTTCCTTACAGTGTTTTGAGCAGCTGACGTGACACACAGAGTCACCAGGAGCTTAACTGTCAATGACTTCCTAGAGAGAAATGGCAGCAAGCTAATATGGTCTTTTGAAAAGGAGAGAGAATTAAGAATATTAGTTAGTGCTAAAATAAACCATTTTTAGTGGCTATTTACTCAGTCACTTATCCATTAACCACAAATGGATGCAATTCTCCACTAAAGTGTAATAGTTGAGCTGCACAAGCTACGACTGTTTTTGCAAAACACTTGCCTTGAAATAGCTAAAATTCCTGTACTTATGCAGATACCAGAAAATAAGGCTTGAGTACCTCAGTGTGAAACTGTGGTCTGAAAAGTGCTTCCCTCTGAGCAGCTGCCTAGTACTGGCACTGCTTTTCAGGTAGACCTGAAAGGTCCCAAAGCAGCACTTGATAGAAACACCAGAAAGATGTTTCCAGCAGTTAAAAAACACCAAAAGAATTAAGTTTCTTTGTAATCATTTAACAGCACACCTGAAACAGAAATCACAGAGCTACAGACCAGAGACTGTAAGTGTTAGCTCTTTTCTCCCCCTCTCTTGCACCACAACAGGGTAGAGCTGTGCAAGGAAGAAGCCTTTGTGACTAATGGCCATGGGAAATGTGGATGTTTACTGTTTTTATAAGTGTTTTATGGCAAAGATTGTGTGAGTACTATGAGAAGGGAAAAGGTCTCTGACTACAACTTCAAGGGTCAAGGGACTCACCAGAGTTTTCTGAACTCTTATTTGACTTTGCTAGCTTGTATGTTGAAGAACATCTCCAGCTTTGCACTATTGTACCACTGCTGAGAGGGTTGTAGAGAGGAGATTCTGAGCTGTGATGTTGAACTGGGAATATAAGTCATCTTTTTCTGAGCTTACAGTAAGGCCCAGCTGAAATTTTCAGAGAACTGTGGTGGAAAACTTCCTTCAAGCCAGATATGGACTTCTTTATATGAGGAGAGAAGCATAAAGCTTTCCCTCCCTTGTCTGAGTGAAGGGAAAAAAAAAAATAGCACAACAAACAGAGAGATGTATTATTAGTATTCACCCCATCAGAGGGATATCAGAATGACTCATACTGAGCTGCTGCTCTGAAGGCTGTTTTATATTCTCAGCCCAGCTGGTCTCAGATCAAGGCTTCTCAAATAGGAGTACTTTACACTCATAGGCTTAACATTATACTTGCACTGACTTTTTAAAAAACAGGATCCTAAGTTAAAAAAATTGTGAAGCTATAAGCACTACTAGCTTTGACATTCAGAAAGTTACATTTAAAATGTATTTGTAGAGCAGTTGCTGTGTAGTCAGTGTGCTGGGTATCTAAGGATGGTTGTATTCTATTTATTTATATTTGTCATATTGGTTTTATGAGACATGGTACTTTGAATGATTAGTTCAGTACACCACTGTCTTGGTTTGAAAGACAGGTGTCTGTTGAGGGAGGCAGGAGCCTCCCTTGNTAATGCGTGATAATTGATATGAAGCTGAGCCTAAGTGTCATTTAGGGGCTTTGATTGGTAAATGAGATGTGAACTTTGACAGTAAATTTAAAAGAAATATTGTATCAGTCTTCCTTCAAAAACAAAGGGAGACTTCTTTGAACAAAAATAACTCAAGGTCTACAGATAATCCAAAATATAGAAAGATCAAATGTTTCTGATAACTGTTCTGCATGAAACAGTCAGAAAGTATAAACTACTTTTTGCCTGACTCTTTTTGAGAAGAAATACTGCATTATCCACAAAGATGAACAACGTATTTTTCATGTCAAAGTTTACAGTGATGGAATAAGTTTTTTAGCTCTTCATGAAAGACTTCCAAATGCAGAAAAAGAATGCAAACATAAGTAATAAATGTAATTTTTATATAATTAAAGGACACAATTATTGAAACAATTTTGCTACTAATAAAACCATGAAACGTATGCTACCAGAGTCACTTCTGCACAGAATTTAAGTATGACTACTGTTTAGTTGTTGCCTTCTCCAGCCACCTAGAAACAGAGACTAGACAGGAGTAAGGGAATAAGGGTAGGTATTTATTTGAAGGCCCTTCAAGGTACACCCTGGGCAGCCAGAGGCTGCTTCCATAAAATGGACCCCAAGATGGACGACAGGTCACGAGTTCTTCACACTGTTATAGGTTTGGTCCATTTGCATATCAGCATAAATTCACCAATTAAAACTTTAGCTCTCTTCCATTTCTCCACCTCTCTCCTGGTCCTAGTTTCCACCTTTAGGCCCAGGACAGCCCGAGTGTCCTTGAACAGCAAGCTCAGAGAAGCTTTGTTGTGTCTATCTAGTCTAAGAGAGCAGCTAACAAGCTGTAAGAGACTTCAGAGTTACACACTGGGCAATACAGGATTTGAAAAATAAAGAAGTTAAAACCTAAGGCATCAAGTGAGTGCTCTAAAGGTATATTTAAGACAGAGAAAAATCTGTATATTGTCAGCAAAATGCCAATTCCTTTTTCAGGTGAGAAAACAATAATTAACTTGGTTGAAATGTGAATGTTTCTGTATTGCTGCTAGTGCTTCAAAACAATTGAAATATGTAATGTTTCCAAAAACACATAAGAATAATCCACTTCTTTCCTTTTTTTTTTTTGACAGCAATCAAATTTCATTAGAAATATTAGGTAATGTAATAAGTTTAAGTGAATTAGAGGAGTTTCTTGGGAGCTTTTTATTATTTAGTGCCTACTGTCCTACTGCTAATTTGGGGAGGAAAACAGTTCATGATAAATAATGAAAAAGATTTGCTTCTAGCTAATTACTTACCTCATATGCTGCATAATGCAACAAAGTATATGATAGATTAGTCATTATTTGATCATGTAGAAAACAGACGGTTTCAATCATGCTGTGTGGCAACAAGTTTTTTAGTTGGTGCAAGTATTTAGTTTTCCTAACTTAAAATATATGGAAGTGTTGAGCTACATCACCCTAAGATTAGCTTTATGAGGTTGACAGATTGCTGATTATTTTCCAGCTATTAAAAGTTAGCTATCAAATGCCAGAAGAAACTAGATTTTTCAGTTCTCTGAAGATGGAGAAATGAGGATGGCGGATTCATATTTGGTGCCTGAATAGTAATTATTTTTCAATGTATGTTAAAAGATAAATTAGGAAAAATGTACAGTGTCTCCATTTAATAATATAGTATTGGTCTCAAATATCTGACTCCACTTTTTGATTTGGCAGACAAAGCTATCCTTTCCTGATTCAGTCTCCTTTTGGAAAAAAAGTCAAGCGTTCTCAAAGGCTCGGTATGAAAAGAACTGGGTATGGAGTGCTTGTCAGGAATATTGTAATGAGATGCTTAGTAGAGCATGCATACAGCTGTAGAAGTGTTGTATTAGGAAACAACATTTCAATCTTTAAATCTTGAGTATGTTAATTACTTAAAACCTGTGGAATTTTTGTTCACTCTAATACAACAGTAAGAATAATATTTCCTTGAGTAAACAGGATTGCTACGAATACAGAAATTTGATAAACATGGATTCTGTAGAGACTGTTTAAATTTAAATTTTATTTCACTTATACATGACAAAAGTTTTACGAATTGATTTACAGCACCTATTTGCATGGAACTGCATTAAGCATGTATCGCTTAAACTTTACAGCTGCAATACTGAATTGTATGGCTTGAAGTTATGATTTAAACATTATTTGTGCAGTATGTACACATACAGATGCACGTATAAATTAATATAGTCTTGTACATATTAGTTGAAAGATGATATTTTGATTTATATGTAGTTAATTTCCAATGAAATTATAATAGTAATTACCATCTCCATATTCCACAGATAATGGACAGGTATTAATAAACAGAGTAATAATATTGTTCAGAAGCCTGTGCCTCCTTTTGTCACTAGTCTTTGAGTGGGAATCTAGCTGGCCATCTTACAGTTCTTTCGTATGTATCAGTGGTGAGTGACTAAAACATCAGCCTGGTTCTTTATTGCCCAGTAAACAAACAGGACTGAATGCAAAGTGTGAGGTTAGTACTTCAGTACCAACCAATTATAAGGGGGAAACTATTGTATGTAGGTGAGATCCATTTATTTAATAGATCAAAATAATTCAGCACTGAAAGAATGATGGGAAGGCAGCAGAGGGAAGCTGTTCACAAGATTATCCTATTGGAAGGATTTTCAGTACATGGGATTATCTGTAATGAGATTAACCACTGGGAGATCAAATTCTGAATGGATGCTTCAGGGAGACAAAATGCCCACTAAAACAAAAGAGAAGTGGGAGGTAAAGGCCACAGGATTTAAATACGATCTGGTCCTGAAAGTACTGATGTACTGACAGCAATAATGAGAGGAAGACTGGTTGGCAAACAACCAGGAGACACGTCAAGTGCTCATCAGTAAAAAGACAGTGTTAGGAAAAGGGTTTCTAATGAATGAAGCAGTGCGGATATATATTAAAAGGTGTTCACTGATTCTTCTGCATCAGTGGGCAGCTGAGAATTCTGTGAGCAGCAAGATGATGCTGCAAACAATCACGATGTGTGTTACATTTTGTGTACAGTTACAGAGATCAGCTGAGACCGGATTTTAAATAAGAGCCTAGAATGGACTACACAGGTACAAGATGTGCAAAAAGTAGGTAACATTTATGCTTCAAGCCATGTAGGAAATTTGAAATCACATTTAACAAGTAATTAGTATTTCAAGTAAATAGTCAGTAAACAAATTTTGGAACTTACTTTCACTGGTGCAACATTTAGACAAATCAGAAACTGGTTTTGGAGAGGTAGGTATCAGCATAAACATATAAGGAAAGGAAAGTCAATAAATAAACTTAGGTCAAAATCAGGATACTTTCCACAAGGTTCAGTCCAACTCAGTATTTTGGTACTTCCACTTAACATCAGATGCTGCTATATTTTTGAGACATAGCCCAAAAAAGATGTAAAGATTGCACTCCCATCAGAAATGCAGCTGTAGATTTGCATCTCAAATTTGGGCATTCTGCTTTCTTTGTTCTCCTCTTGGGGAAGAATCTCACTTGAGGCATATTTGCTCTGCAGTGACATTAGCATATCTAGTAGAGACATCTGAAGGCCAAAAAAAAAAAAAAAACCAACACAGAAGACAAGAAAAAGTATTGCTCAGAAAAAGTGTTCTGTCTGTAGAGGAACAATATTTTGTTCACAGGCATATTGACAGTTCCACAAGTTGTAAGATATGTGACTTTTGTTTTAGGTAGAAATTATTATATATAACAATTGGCTTAGAAGCCATGTCTTACCTAGACCCATCACCATGCCTTGTGTCCATTATTCCTCCCTCACTCTAGTGAGACATGTCAACACACAGCTCCTCTGTTGAAAGTCTTGAGCTATTCTGCATGCCACATGTAGGAAAGAATAGAATGTATCTACTCTTTGTGGCCAGGTTTTGGTAGTGGAAGTGGGCCATAGGGGTGGCCTCTGTGAGAAGCATGTATTTTACATGTCTTGATGTGTAAATAACAGTGAAAATACAAGTTTAAAGCTTTCAGCGGTCTGAATCTGCTTTCCTGCGCAGGTTATCCGGTTATAACTTTATCTGGGAACTGGAGAGTTAGTCAAATGCCATAAAGCCTGTACCAAAGAATAAGGCCAATTTTTGTAAACAGACTTTTAATTATTTTTAATTAGTTGATGTCTTAGATTTTATTGCTATTTAACGGAGATTGTCAAATACTTGAAAAGAATATTTCTCAAATAAATTATTCAGCAAATATTGCTATTATGCATGAATTAGTTTATTCAGTGAATGACATTCAGCCAGCTACACAGTTGGCCAAATGCTGCTAAAAGCTGTTTTCTGAAGAACAGTTTTGATGAGTAACAGCAGTACTCTTAGAATAATACATTTGGCAAAGACTACCTGACCAGTTCTATTTTATTAGATCAGAGGTTTTGAAGACTTTCAGCTGACCAGCCATGGAAGCTCTAGTTACACAAGACCCATGTGAAACCC
>VYZQ01054974.1:0-22786 GCA_013400655.1 Mystacornis crossleyi
ACCTAAATAATTTTATGATTCTAAGATGTTTGTAAAAATACTCACATCCCTTCTTGACCGTTCATTGCTTCAGAAGTAGATAAACAAACTTGGATCTTCATTAATTTTTTCCCACAGTCACATTTTTGTGAATTGTAAGTAAACACAAAAGTTCATATTCACTCATGATTTGGGAAGACATTCCAATTTCAGAAGTACTTTGCTAGGATGTTGACTGACAGGATGTGGAAAAGGTGCAAGTGAATTGATTTTAGCTTTCAAATTAGAATTGTTGTTTACACTCTCTATAGTCAATCAATCTCAGTGATTCCTGCAGGGAAAATCCAAATATCTGGTTATTAATCTCAAAGATACTCATGCATTTTTGTTCAGGAAGAGAAGCCAGACATTTTGAAAAAACTAATGTCTTTTACAGTGTTAGCATGATGGGGTTTCAATTCTGGGTTGCAATTGCAACCTTGACACAGATGCTGGCTGTCTGGCTTAGCCTTTAAACTAAAATTTAGATGAAATGCAAATACTTTTGACACTGGTGGGGAACACTGACTCCATTAGAGCAAAGCTCTCTGTAGGTCTTGGAGGGTTTTTGTGCTCACATATTAGTTTCGGATTGAACTCTTTGGGAAGAGTGTCTACATCCAGTGCTGTCAGACAGGTCTGACGTGGCCACACTGACAACACCTGATGCACCAGCTCCATGCAGTGCCACAGTCCAGATGTGGTGCATGGGGGGCATAGACACAGCCTTTATCCATATTAATAACAGTGTTTGGGAAAACAGAGCAGCAGCATCTCTAAGTCTGGCCGGAGAAACAATGGTCCTGTTTAATGCATCTTTTCATAAATTACTTTTTTCAAAACAACACATTTTTCGAACAAGGCAGAGTGCAAGAAGAGGTGGGGTTTTATTCTTGTCACATGTAACGAGGTACAGGGAAATACAAAGGGCAAGAGTTGAACTCAGGGTTTTCTATGGGGCTCCAGAGCAAAAGCAGACATTAAGATGGTTTAGGAAGTTTATTTTGATAACCTTACAAAGGTTATTTTGATAGCCTTTCCCGTGGCCCAGTGGTGGCCCTGAATATGTTTTGTGGATACACTTGACAGTCAGCAGACTGAACCATGCGTTTTCTACATCAGCAGCAGTCAGCTTTTGCTGGGCCAATTTATGTCAATTTATAGAAAGCCTTAATTCTTATTTTGACAGCTACAGAATTGTTCTGTGGTCCTGAAGGACAGATTATGGTTTTCCTACCTTCAGCCTGTTTCAGACACTCAAATCCTAATGACGGTTGTACTATGTTTAGTTTTGGTTTTGTTTTTAATAAAAGGTGCTTGGCAGATAAATTGTATAATCCTTTGGGTCCAACATTTCAGCATTAAGGGGGGAAATGGATTTCTGTCTGAATTACTTGGAAAACATTACCTCTACATTTTATGGATTCCTGTTTGATTTCCTGATGGATATCCGATCAGGATTGTCATCTGTCATAGAGGACATTTATTTTACAGTTACTCTATATGAGAGTTTGACTTGTATTGTTAAACGAAGGTAGGTGTGCGGAGTTTGCTACCTGGCTTCTTCACGTCCTGGCGGTAAATTCTGAGAAACAGGATTGCATGAGTGCGATGCTGCCAACAGCATGGCTATAATGACTATGCTTTACTTGGAATCACCACTTAGGATCTCATTAGCTCCCATTTAAAGACATGACTTTAAACTTTTGACATTAGATGTACAAATACATCATTAACACCTTTTAGTCCATCGTCTATACTGCAGCACTTCTAGTTGCAATAGAACAGAAATTATTCTGGAAATAGACTATGCATGCACTGAAGTTACATTAAGAAGATCAGGGTTTTTCTATTCCCCTCTTACATATTAAAGCAGTGATATTTATTTACTTAGATTGTCTTTGTGTCACTAACAGTAACACTGCCACATTTCCTTCTACCCATCTTTGTGAAGGGCTGTAGGACAACACATCCAACATTTTCATGTGGTACTTCATCACCTGCCAGTATGTCCGACTCGCGTTCATGTATTTTACAGGTTTTCTGTGGAGAGTCGCTTCCTTTAACTCCATTGCCTAGCTGGTTACCAAATGTTTACAAATGATTAACAGGATTTAAGGAATTCAGGTCAAAGACACCATGTGGTGCTACAGAGACCTGGTTGCTCTGTTAAGACCAAATGCTTAGAAGTCCGTTCTGGCCACGTTCAGCTTAATTACAGGACTTATAGGAGATCCAGACCACATGTAATGAATTTTCAGCCTGTTCTGGCACTGCAGCACATTTAATGGAAAACAGCTCAGTGTGCGTTTGCCTGATCTACCTTTTCCACATGATGGTTTTACATGGGAATTTGCCGATGAAACTTGCCAGTATGTTTTAATTCATGCTATGAGCAAACATCAGAGCAGAAAAAGCAGACACAAAAATGGAAATTAACATTATTCTACTATTCTGTGATGGCAAGCCTAAGCATCAACAAAAATTGAGCTGCAGCATGCAATATCACTGCTTGAGCACCATGGAATCTGATTTGCAGTTTGCCATGAGGGAAGAAAGAAGGCTTTATCCTTACCATTCCCACTTAGACTAACATATCTACATCAACAGCATCTGAGCCAGCTAAGGCAGCATTGTAAGAAGTGTGGGTAATCAATGACTGCAGTGACCTGGGTGCCTGAACTACACCAAGAGAAAATACTCTTAGGATAGTCCACATTTTGTAGATGAGAATAATCATCCAATTGCTGTTGTGACAAAGATATGAACATGCAGTCCTTCAAATACTTGAGGCAAAAAGTTGGCAAAAGGATCAGTATAGAGGATTCAGAAGAAACAGCAGAAGAATCTATATACAAGATGTTGGTGAAGGAAAGAATTAAGATGGACTTGTTTGGTACTTGATATCTTAGAAGGTAATTTTTTTTTTACTGGAAACCTCTACATGCACAGGCACAACTTGAAATATATAACACAGCAATGAATTACAAACAATGTGATTCCTATGTCATTTGAGGAGGCATATTCTGTACTTAAGTAAGACAAATTGATCCACAGGAGTGTGTCTTCTGGAATTACGCTGAGACTCCCCTATGCAGGGGTGTTTCCCCCACTAATTTTGTTCTTTCTACCTGTTCTACTTGGCTCAAAGGAGAGAAAAGGAGTTAAATTAGTGAGCTACATTTGAAATATAGTTTCCCAACAGGTAAATAATAGTGATGAAACACTTGTTCTTGCTTAAATTTGACTTCCATATTCAGGCATGGATAAGTCACGTCTTCGTATACCTGGAGAAGCTTGATTCTTATTTCAAAACCTACAGCCACAGGAATCAACAGAATCTTCACTATGGTTTTTGTAGCTTTGCTGTTACCTACTGCACAAACAGCTGCTGAAACCCTATTGTCTGTCCACTATTCAAACCCCAGTGTGAAACTGTATTCAGCTGATTTTACATGGTCTGTTAAAAAAAATTCTCTCCTTAAACAAAATGAACCACTGAGCAACTACATGCAACAAAATAGTATTTCATCTAGTAGACAGTGGTCTCATCTATGTGCGAGTAACACGAGATGGAAAGAGGAAACTTTGTCCTAGGGTCACAATTATCATCAACTTCATCTACCCCCACATATTCCCGCTAAGGGCAAGTGCCAATCCCAAACTACAGTATCTGCAGAGGTCTGAAGAATGGGGCATTTAAGCAAAAATTACTTGCCTTTACAGTCCTGACTAGTTCATAAATTTTACAGGAAAAAAATTCTTCAGTCATTTCTTCAAGGTTGTGGGAGGAGCCAGTTTTTCTGAAAAATAAGACCATTGCTGATGTGGTGACCAAACCCTCTTTTTTGCTCACCTCCCCATGGTATTTGATGTGCTGCTGCTGTTCCCGTTACCCTGCCCTGTTTTGGTGGGTGCCATGCTCCTTCCTGGCAGACTTGCTGGATCAGTCTAGCCCCCTTCAGCTCTATCCCCAGAGGAAGAGATATATTAATATAGGCAAATTAGACAAAACCTTAGTGTCTTTCACAATGGCAGGGCATGTTAAGTTATAATTCCTAGAGACCTGATCTCCAGTTGTCTTGTAAGTGCTGTTTCTTAAGAGGTTGGTGGTGCAGTATATGCTTTTCTCATATACTCATATACATTTTCCCTTCATCTTTCAAGCTGGATGAGCTATGGCGTGAAGCTGGGGTCTTGTTGCATCCATCCTTTACAACATCTAGCCTCACAGGGCCTGCCTCATCTCCTGAGAAAGTGGATCTCAGAGCAAAAATATAGGAAATGCAACAAATAAATTCGATGCTTACACAGTTCAACAAAATTTCCTGTCACTTCCTATGAGCCAGAAAGAGAAAGAAAGCACCACTTCTGCCACAAAAAAATCCACAAAAATAGTTTTTACAGGTCAATTAAACAGGTTTTCTCTTGACAATTTTCAAGTGGGTTTTGCTTCATTCATTACATTTGGTGTTCTGTTCCAGGCTGCCAGGTTTGAAGGCGAAAATGCCCAATAGCAGCATAGTACATATTGCTGGTACCTGTGGTAAAACTGCTGCCTCACATGTGCTCCAATGCAGGCACCACAAGGGAACAAAGTACTTTTGGGTGTCCTTGCTGACTCCCCACAAAACCTTAATGCACCCCAAATTTTGGCTCACACTTTCTGTGCCTTTGCCAGAGATTCTCTGCACTGTGATCCTTGCACTGTGTAAGCACAATCATATCTGCTTCACATAAACACTTCTAAAATAGTTAAATTCAGGGTTGGCAGGTTCATGGCAGCTCCTGGGCTTGCTGGCCATCCTCCCTATTGTCCCCATCTCCAGCATGGTACCTGGATGCTTGCAATGCAGGAGCAAGGGGCTGCAAACCACTGTAAACTCAGACAAATGCACCTGGAGGGATTGTGAAGAAGAGGAGCAGGTTGTCAAAGCATGAGGGTGGCTCTTGCACCCAGGCCCCTCGCACCCACCCTGCTCCATGTGCAACCCCTCACTGCACCACGACTGAATGGAGAGGCCACACACCAGCCACTTGTGCCTCAGCGTTTAAAGAGCTAAAATGTAATAATTTGAAAATGCATCTTCTAAGTATCTTACAGGCTTTTTGTCCTACAGATGCCCAGAGCAGGGACACAACCTATTTCACTATCAGGTCCTCAATGAGAGCAGAGGGATGGGTATATTTTTTAGGTAATGTGGTTACAAAATTATTTCTAGTGCAGTGAATACTTGCAAAGCCACCTGTGAAATTTTCAGTGGAAGGCACAGACTGTGGGAAGAGTGGAAGAAAACGAGTTGCAGGGGTGTCTGCAGGAGGTAGGGCAGCTTCTCCTGCTCTCTCTGCCCAAGGCAGAGGGCAGGAGAGGGCAGCTCTCTCTGCCCTCAAGGCAACCTTCAGGACCCCTAAGAACACCTAATTTAAATTGCTTGCACCCTCAGGCCTGTAGAAATATCAGATATGGGTTTTGCTAACTTGCAAGGCAAGTTCACAACACTGATTCTGATTAGCTGACAACACATCAAATATGATACAGAGCAGCAAGGGCAGATAGTCTCATCAGTTCAAAAATCATGGACAGGAACTTATTTTCCTCTTAGAGCAATGATGCCACTTTTAAGGGTCTATCACTCTGTTGCAGGCAGGTGTTAGTGAACCGCTGCTTCTGATGCTTCCAGAGGATATGCTCCTTGGGGAGTGGTAGGTGACGGGAATGCACATCATGAGATTCAAAAAAAATGAGCCATATGAGATGCTCAGCCCTGACCAGGAGCTTCCACCCTTTGTCTTGCCTCACGAAGTGTTGTGTTGCCTTGTGCAGCTTGGTGCCATCTACAAAGCAGAACAAAACACATCTTGTTAAAATGGAATCACTCTGTAAGTGACATGAAAAGAGAGAGTGTGTTTTAGTAAGAGGCACAGCTTCACCAAGAAGTCATGGATCATCACATCCAACTTAATAGAACTGTTCTCATCAGGGGAAAATGTAACTGTAGCTGAGATGATATGTGGAGCATTTTAACCCAGTGCAGCTTACCAGCAATCTGCTCTCCACTTCTGACAGAAAAGACTTTCATCCTCAGGGTAAGTGTCTTGAGGGAGGAGTGGTGTCAGTACTAACAATCAAATGATAGAGATATTTTCTTGCAGACTTGCTAGCTCAGAAGTTTTCTGAACCTACTTAGTTGTAGAGAAAGGAATATCCTGAAGTCTTCACAAGGTACATCCCTTTGGCAATACCATCAAGTCAATGAATTTCTATGAACATATTATCTGAGACAGTTGTAACCTGTCTATTCCCATGCCAGATCACTAATTACCTCCATTTGCTTTCTATAATGGACTTTTATCTCTGTGGAGGGCTTTTTGACAGAAAAATTCGTTTCACTCAGAGGAACAGAAAACTGACATTCAGATTTGTCTCTCCAAGGGCAGTGATTTCTTTTTTTACATTTCTGAGATCAGTCATATGAGGCAGTCCCCACCACCCAAGCTACTGCAATCACCTCCTGAACCAAGTGGTTCCTGGGCTCAAAAGTGTAGAGGTAATGCCTGCATTCAGTCAAGGCCATAAAAATATCCAAAGACATTTTGCTGAGCATGATGGAAACCTGGGTTATGTTGGCCTTTAAAGCCCAGGATTTTCACAGGTTGTTTCAGTACCTGACATATTTCCCAACAACAGATGCTGTAGCTCTATATTCAGCATGTTTCAGTCTCCTCTGGGAACAACAGGGTGCTTCTCCTTCTCAGGCATTTTCTTGGCCTTTTTGATAAATGCTGTCTAAAAATGCTGCGTTTTGAAATACTGACAGTTTTATAAAGGCAGACACTGGTTCTGCCTTTCAGGACTGGCTGTGGCCATGGTGGCGACAGAGAGGAAGCAGGTAAAGGTTTGCAGACCTGTGGAGCTGCACAAACCCCACAAGGCTGTTCTTCCCTCCCTCTGCCCAGGCAAAGCCATCTTTATTCCCTACCTTCCTCTACTTTTTCTTGTTATTGAAATCTCATAGAATTTTTCTTTTACATTTGTTTGTAGAAAATCCACTTCCCCTCAAGAGCAAACTTCTTCCGTTCCTATTACACTAGTGCCATGTCCTCTATTCAACAAGGAATTGTTTCATCTGTATCCTTCTTTGAATATACATTTGGCTTAAAAGTCACAATTACCACTTGCCGGCATCTTTATTTTGTATCAAAAGAGAATATATTTCATTAACTGAATTTCTGCCTATTTTTTGAGTAATTAAATGAGCCTGTAACCTCACTGTTGCGTAGCAATGCTGACACAGAACCACAGTAAACACACCACTGCTTAGTAAAAAAACCTAGAGGACTATTAAGGCAGTGGCAATGACAAGCTTGCACACAGCTATGGGTGAAAGTTGTTTAGGACAGTTTTCAGAAATGATCTCGGTGCTGTTTGGCCCAGGAACACTCATCAGTGAAAGAACACAAGTACCTAACGCGTGAGCCACCAGCTTTGTAAGGAATGGTGAGGATACTCAAAGTATTGAGGACACTGAGGTTTAGAGCAATGTATTGGCTATGTAAGCTTTCTCTGTCTGACATTCACCACTTAGGATGGCAATGATGCAATCCAGTGACATGGTTTGAGGTGTAAGCTTGCCAAAAGCAGCCGGGGAACGTGTGATCTGCTGAGATCTCATTGCTGAAACCATCTGACTTCCACGCATTGACCTCTATTACAGCAATTCAAATTACATGGCAAATGAGGATTTCAAGATGCTGTGGTCATGGATGTAATTGCATCTGAGATGATACAAGGGTGAGGAGGATTCATCTACCAGTGGCAAAAGGTCTGCTGGAAATTCATGATCTCTGTACCAGGTTTATAGCGCTGGCACATTAGGGCTTTGTGTGAAAAGGGGCTTGTAAGCTAAAACGTTGTAAAGGTGTGAAAAATATAAAGTCTAATTATTGAGGGTGTGATGAACGTAAGATAACAGAATAATGAGCAGCACATTCAGTGTCTAAATCACTAATAAAAGTTTGTGCTAGGTACTTGTGGCTCTGGAGAGTATACAGCAGCCCTTTGCCATAATTTGTAGGTTTGCTGCATTTCCCTCCATGCTGTCTGATCACTGGCACAAAGCACATAATTTTCTTGGTGGCCCTATATAAAGTCTGCAGGACAAATCCTCCAGAGGTGTGTGGCTGGGTAATACTAAGAAAGCCTTGTCCTTTGCAGAGATGGAATAAGAAATACCCTCTGCAGCAGGCAACAGAGGACCGAAGGATCCTCCGAGAAAAGTTAGTTTGATACTTTTAGGATAAAAAAGACAGGAGATATTTCTAAAACCTGAGGAGGGCATGAGGACACTGAGTGGGAGAATGTTTCTATAATTAAAGGACATTGAGAAATCTGGCTAAATTTGGCTCACACACACAGCTGGGTGCATTGGCTTTTGTGTTGTGTTCAGGGGCACGTGCTTGGAGGCTCGTGCTGAGCCCCCACAGCAATTTTGAAACTCAGTGCAGAGCGCTCTTAAAACACACTGCTGGGGGAGAGGAGCTGAGGCTGCCAGCACAAAAAAGCTGTGAAGTTTAAGCCTCATTTAAAAGCCTCTGCAGTCACCTGAAAAACCTCACTCAATGGCTCTCAAGGGAAAGACAATTCTGAGTGTTCTTTAAAGCTCCTGAAGTACTTAAGACTGTGGATATATTTGAAGGTAATGACACACAGTGGGAAGAGGCCTGTAGCATGAAAAGGCAGAGCTGATATCCACATGCGGTATTTGTGGAGAGGGATCTGCTTCTGCTGCAAAAACTTTGCGATGGTTCCTGAGCCCGAGCACTGGCTGGCAGCTGCATGGTGTGGGATGCAAGGAGGGCAACCCTGCTGAGTACTTTTGGGCTGAGCATCAGCTGAACGAAGGCTCATTCTCCTGTGCATCTCCATCACATGAGCCAGTGAAGGGGGGGCCATCCACAGGTTAAAAACCACATTCCTGATGCAAACAAAAAAGCTGACATGGGCATAAGCTGCTGTCTGGGACTGCCAAATTACTTACCTGAAGGAAACCACCAGGACACTGTCCTATCTCCAACCACAGCTGCAGGATGCACCCCTCTTGATGCATTGAAAAGCGATAGGAAAATGGCAGTGAGAAGAGGGAAATGAGGAGATAGCTGAGGTGCTGTCCCTTCTCCCTCCTTTTCCTCTTCAGAGCACTGAGATTGGCAGGAGGGAGGGCAGCCTCTGCGCCCTCCCCCTCTTGAGGAAAACCGAACCCCTGAATCAGCACCTGCTTGGCAGATGCTCAGACCATCAAAAGCCGGAGGATACCCTGAGGTGAAGCTCTACTGATGTGTAATACTTTGAACCAATGTATATTTCATTTCTGTAGAGAGAGAGAATATGAATCAATAATTCAGGATTAAGGAATGGGGAAGGGATAGGTTGGAACCACTGCTGGAGGATGTATTTCACTTTTTGAAACACTTAAACTCTGCTTTTTTTCCAAAGACTACCTTAATTTATACCTACAGTCTTTTCAGAAAAGTCTTAAAGGCTCTATACTTATCAGAGGAAAAATCATTCCTTACCCCATCACCCTAATCAATGAACAAAATTTAAAACAACCTTTCAAACCACAGACTTCCTTCTGGAGTTTGTCTCTGATCCAGCCTCTCTCTGGAGGCAGGGGAAGAGGAAGAGAGAGAAAATGGGGCTGGGAAACACTGTGAGAGTAAAGATCAAACCAATATTAATTGAACAGAAGCCATAAGGGGAGAGGCAATGTAGTTACACTAATTTAATTTCGAACCAAGTCTTGAAGAAGATAAATTAGAGAAGAAAATGAGGAGATAAAGGATTACTGATACAGAAAAATATAACCCTGATTTTCCAGTGAAGTAAAACAGGCTGCTTTTTCTGAAGCATTAAGCTGAGATCTCAATTTCCAGCTAGAAGTATCTGGAATTTCTGTAATTTCAAAGGGCTCAAAAGAAAACTATTTTGCAAAACATGTGCGTGTTTGGAAATAGTTGGAAATACTGTTCCAAACTGTTTATTTCTAAAAATTTTTTTTTAATTGTTGAACTATCTTGTTTCCAAGGGCATAAATTTCAGATAAAAATCTTCTGATATAGGGGTTAGAACATCTTTATCACACTAAACTTTAGAGGTGGTTTTTGAATTGTTAAATGGTGGTATCAAAATGAAACACTTTACGTCACCACTTTAAATTTTTTTTTTTTAAATATAGATTGAAGCTGTTTCTTCATATTGCTTGGTTTTGTCCTGAAAAATTACACAAGAAGTTATCCTAACCTTTTTTCTCCCTTTGTGGTAATCTGTGCAAGAAGAGCAACATGACACATTACTTGAAGTGGCAGGACACTGGACTGGTACACGTTTTCTTCCATGGACTGTGCTGAAAACATTTATCTTGTCCAAGTGAGAGAAGCTGGTTTTAAAGACAAAACTTACTATCACCCATGTGTGTAAAACAGGAGTACCAGTTCTTGTGATTCATTTGTAAAATGTGCATCTCTGTGAGCACTCATTTGCTCAATGAGAAGCAGAACAAAAGCTGGAATATCTCTTTAGGTTTTCTTACAGGAGAAAAAAAAAAAGAAGAAAAAGAAAAGATAGCCTGAGGTGTATTTAATTTGGCAAATATAAAAGTACAGGCATAAGTAGGTTAACTTTCAGCTGACAAGGCAGGGTTAGTCATTAATTAATTAAGTTTGCAAATTAACTCCTGACAAAATTTCCACTAACTTTAGCAGCATTTGGTTGCCACTCCAGGTGCTTTCGCAGGAGACTTTTTAAAATGAAAGACAAAGAATAAAGGATGTTAAGTAGTTCAGCATTTGTTACAGCTGGATTTAAGCTGACGCACTTAGACACTAACTTTGGAGTGTTTTCTGAGGCTTTCCCTGCTCCTCCAGCATACTGGGCTTGACTGCCCTCAGGACTGGGGAGATGATACATACCAAGGGTCATTCCTGCCTCTGTGGTTCACCTGAAGTCATGTATTTGCTTCTTTTAATGCTTCTTCACCTAATTTCTTTGTAGATTCATTCACAGGACTCATCAACATAATGACTGACATCATTTGGCGCTACACTGGAGATTTTATGGCCCCTGATATCGTTTGCAGGGTCGTTCGCTACTTCCAGGTATAAAAACCTCGTGCTTTGTTTCCCCACGGCAGTAAACTCTGACAAAAATGCTGTACAGAATTTTTTCTAGCAGCAGAAGTGCTAAATGTTGGAAATGTTCATTTAAAGGTGAAACATGTTAGTTAAAGCATATTAAATCTTTTAAATTTTGTGGATAGGAAAAAAGGAAAAATAGTTGGGTGAATATACAAGGGAGGGGGTTTCTTTTACTTTTTTTTCCCATAAGTTTTGAAATACTCCTAGTTCAGAGTTCTCACTGACATCACTTTCTGCAGTAGATACATCTTAACTGCTGTCTTGTTATATTTTCTGCCCCAGGTGGTCCTTCTCTATGCCTCGACTTACGTTCTCGTGTCACTAAGCATAGACCGCTATCATGCCATAGTTTACCCCATGAAGTTCCTGCAAGGAGGTAGGAGAATTTCGGTACCTTGTTATGCTACAGATACTATTGTATAATTTTTTTAGTTTTCAAAATTCTTAACCTTGTTGCTGTGAATTAGTCATTCCTGCCCTGTCTACATTTGAACTCTGTTACAGTTTTCCAAATGACGAAGGAGCTGTGGTTTCAAGATTTATTAAACTCCACTTAGCCCTCAGCAGTTTTTATAAGTACTTTGTTAGCAAAGAATGAAATGACATTTTAAGAAGTATAGTGGTTTTCATTATCTTACAGCATTTTTAGAAGGTTATGAGGGGCAAAAGCTATCCCTTGTATCACTATACTGACTGTAGGAGCTGCAACATCTATACTGTCTATTTATTCACATTAAAAAATAACTTGGATGGAGGGTGTGGTACTCAAATTCATGCAATAGTTTGATATATCTTCAAAAGACAGCATATAAGTTTAGATATCTATTGTTTCTTATAATTTCTTCCGTTTGTTTGGTTTCAGGTTTTTTTACAGCACTCAGATATATCCTGGCCTTTTAGCAGTACAGTTTAAAGAAAATTATTTCTTTTCTACGGAGCCAAAGTGCAGTGTCAAGTATGTTTTACTGAGTGAAGAAACAGAAATAGCAGGTGGGGAGGAAGAAGAACAGTTACAAGAATCATGAGGTCTGGAGGATGTGCTTTAATCAGATGCAAATATCATTCTTGTTTTGGAGTAATGATGGCTTTTGCCAGACGGCTCTATTCAGGGGATCAGATTAATGGTCCTTCCTGGCCTTAAAAACCTGTGAGTCAATCACAGCTGAGACAGTGGTGCAGCTTTGGCAGATGTTAAGGACTGAAAGCTTCAAATACTTGTGTGAAATTTAGCTTTATATTCCCCAGTGTGCAGATCGACTCTTTCAGAACGGGGAGATGGATATCAAGGTTTTCCCAGTGGGTTTTGGGAGGGGTTGCATTGCTCTACAGCTCCTGCAGGAGGGCTCAAAACACAGGTGGGGTGGGGGCTCATAAACCTGCTGGCTGAGCAGGATGAGCTGTTGACAGACCCGCTGGCATTTCTTCCTCATGCATGGCACAGGAAAAGCAGCACTTGTTAAAACACCGCCTGGGCATTGTTAAGAATTTGATGGTTAATCTTTGAAAAGCACTTTGAAGTTGAAACAAACCCACTACAGATCACTTCAAATCTTCATAAAAGCTTTTTTTAAAATCCCATTTCCTATACATGTACCATAAAGTTTTTGGTTTTTCTTTTTTTTTTTTAAGACTGGGGAAGAGCAGACATTGCCCCCAGTCAAGGGTGGCAGAGTCATCAGCTGGGTGCAGCTCTTGTCAGGGGAAAAAGGTCACAAGCAGAGAGAACACTGACAAAACCCACCTGCCTCTTGCAAGGGCTGGCTACACACTGTTGCACAAGCAAAGACCATGTTTAAAGGAAAAAAGAAGGCAGCTGCAAATCCAAAAGAAGGCTCTAGAGAGTTATATTTATCATAGCAACTTCCTGCAATATACATAAAATAATCACCTTTTGCACCCAGCTATTTCTTGCAGCGGTGCCACGTGAGATGCTTTTGAAATGCCCTCTTAGCTATTCTGCAGATAGAGAACAAAGAGATTTACAAACCTTTGTCATTGGTGATGACACAGAAGAACTTCATGAACAGTTCTGAGTCAACCTATGGCAAATTTCTTTCAAAATGAAACACTCATCCCCCCGAAATCCTTCAATCAAGAAACAAAAGAGTTCTTTCTTCTTACTGATTTAAAAAATTATGTTTCTGTGTAGCCTTGAAATATCATTTTAGAAAAAACCCCAAGTCTTTCACTTCGAAAATGTCAAACAATTTTTTTAATTGCAGTTTAGTTACTAGCCTCAAGTCCTGTTAAAAAGCATTTGCAATGAGCTGTTCTTTGCATGATTTTTAAGAAAACAAACTTCAACAGCTAAATATTTTATAGTTTGCAAATACATAAATGACCACAGAAAGTGCAGGATGGGAAAGAAGTATGCCTTCTAATCCTAAAGCTTTTACTATGAGACACCTAATTCTACAACCAAAAGGGTATTAAGAACAAATTGTAAAATAAAGATCAAAAAGAAAATAAACTGAGGAGGTATAGCAGAAAATATTTTGTGAATACTTCATCATGTTGAAAAGGTATGTGCAAACAACAAGCAAACTAAACAACAGGTGAAAAAAGAATCACTTAAGCAAAAGACAATACCCAAAAAGATGTAAAGTGATCCTTGCATGGCTTTGGGCTGAAAACAGTGCTATCACTGAGATTCTGGAACAGCTCTGCTCTCTCTGGATTTAAAACCTAATTTTAAAGTGGCACTCAATTTATCAAAAGATTGCATAGCACTGACATTCTTGATGGCAGGAAGCAAAGATCCTTCCACGACGTGACTCCCTGTCCCGGTTACTGGGAGCAGAGAGATGTGCTCAAACACACTGTCAGAGTGTGTGGGTGCTGGGAGTGGAGCAGAGGGGACAGTCACATGGAAACAGCTGTTAGGAGAGCCAGAGCCAGAGCTCACAGCTGAGATTGCCACCCCATCCTTGGGAGTTGGTCGTGGCCACCCCAGTATGAAAAACCCTAAAGGAAAATGCTCAGACTGATTGAATAGAATATTGTATTTCAAAAGTTGTTATTTGATTTCATTTATAAATGATTGTCCTGGTTTGGGCAGGTGTCTGCTAAGGAAGACAGGAGTCCCCCCACACCCCGGGATGGAAAAATGTAACCCCCTTCCTCCCGAACTATTATAATTTTGAAATTGAGGGGCTTTCAGGCAAGGATATGAGAAATAGGAATAACACGTCTTTACTGATATATATATATATATACATATGTACAACAAGGCAAAGCAAAACAACAATAACTAAGGCAGTAACAACCAACAGAAACCAGACCCCGGTGACAGCCACCGGGGCTGTCAGGCACTTTNAGTACCCCAGCAATCGTCCCTTAACATGGGAAAAAATTCCTTTGAGAGGAAAAGAAAAGAACACACACACAAAAAGAAAACCTCCTAAAACCCCAACAATGATATAGCTCCAGTTTGTGATTTTCTGGCATTTAGAGCATATTAGAGCAACTATTAAAAATGCAACATAAAAAAAAGCCCTGCTGGTGAGGCAGAAAATTAGCATTATTCTGATAAAACAAAAATCTGCTTACCTATCAGAGCCCTGTAAAGCCCTTTAGACTAGCAAGGCCGTGTTCTACCAAATGCAAGGGATATTTAAAAATAAGAATAAATGAACATTGCAGGATATGTATTATGAAACACAAAGATACAATATCACTCTTGCCCAACCCAAATTGCCCAGTTCTGTTCAAATTAAGGTCACACTATACAGTACAAAAAAATAAGGTTTCTTTTCCAGTTCTGATCTTTTTCAGTTAGAAAAACACAGGTGAGCCCCACTGAGGCTTGCATGAGTGTAGTTTAAGTAGTTAGCTCACATTTGAAATTTCCTTTCTGTCAGGAAATATTTTGCAAAATTTATTCTTAATATTCCTTTTGCTAAGTTTATTCTGTTATGCTTTGGGAAACTTCACAGTTCTCTTTTGCCTGTACAATATTTATAGCCTTAATCTAACCCTCTCACTTACGCAGATGTCATCAGAGTTCCCTTAAGCCCTCGATTAAGAAGACCATACTTTGCTGAACGTGGGTAGCATTTAAAAATGAGCAGGATAACTGAGTATTTGCAACTGATGTTTTATAAAGCATAAAATTACTTTTTGAATGTTTCGCCCACATGCTTTTGTATTACTCTTTGAGCTTCAAGGAAGAAAGACATTCTTCTTGATATGCATAATTTAAAGTGATTTTCTATTTCACCCACAACCTCGGGTATTTTTTAGGACAATGAAGTATTTGAACATTAAAGCTTCCCAGATCAAAAAAATCTGTCCCCATCTGTTCCTCTCGCAGTCTGGCTGAGGAGGAATAACTGTCACAGAGAATCATAGGTACTCCACAGATCAGCCCTTTTTCCACACACTTTTCAGCTAGAGCTAACTGGATTTTAGCCAGAAGATGCAGGTTTTTAAAAATTAAAGCCTTGGGACTTTTGCTCCAACCCTTTGATATTTACAAAATCCCGGGGGTGCCACTAGGCATCACTTGGTTTCCCACTTTTTTTTCCCTACTTGGCAGTGGCCAGAAATCAAGAGGATGAAGTAACCCAAACTGGATGGAGGTTTTGGGATCCTTCAGCTCCTGTTCTTCACCATGAAGGGCAGCAGGATCTCGCAGTTCCTGTATTTTGCCGCAGCTAAAGCAGGGCTGGGCACTTGAGCACCATCATCTGCCCTGTCTCATGGTTAGCAGTCCACTCTTGGCGTGACTTGGGGTTATCAGCGGGAGCTGGGTTTGTTCCCCACCGAGATACAGAGAAGTGCAGGGGATGCCCAGGGTCTTCAGGTCCATGTTTCTTTGGGACAGTAAGGTTGCAGCTGGAGTTAAAAGAAGATGGTTATACAGTCTTGTTCTGATCCTGAACAGAGGCATTTTCTTTTTCCTCATAGGAAATGTTTTGCAATCTTTCTCCCTTCAAGGAGCATCACTAGGCATGCAGTAGGGCAGGCCTGTGGTCTTTTACATCCATTGATGGTGTTCTCTTGGTGGCATAGAGGTACCATTTGCATTTCATGTTTCTGACTTACTGACTCTGACCAGTGCCTTTCTCGTAGTGTTTCAGATTCAACAGGCTTTAAGCATCCTTAAATAAAACTTGCAAAATACAAGCCCGTAACAACATGGCAATTTATCATGAGAAAGAGATTAAATCCCTATTTGCCTTTGAAGTCTTTTCAGCATCAGCCAGCTGCAGCCTAAAATTCCCTTTCTTCACAAAATTTCCTCCTCCTCCCTGCCTTTCTGTCAATAGTGCTGCAAGGGTTCACTCGCACCGACGACCCCACTGACACTGTCTGTTTGACTCTGTTACACAGAAAGACAGGCGAAAGTGCTTATTGGAGTGGCCTGGAGCCTCTCTTTCCTGTTTTCCATACCAACTCTGATTATTTTTGGGAAACGGCAGCTCTCCAATGGGGAAGTGCAGTGCTGGGCTCTCTGGCCTGATGACTCCTACTGGATCCCCTACATGACGGTAGTGGCTTTCCTGGTGTATTTCATTCCTCTGATCATTATCAGGTAAGCCTGAACCCAGTCAGCAAGTGTGTGGTGAAAGCTGCCAAGTGTGCAGTCAGCTTAATGCTTTAATTTCTACTCATTCATTACAATTTCATTTCCATACCTGCTGCATAGCTGCTTTATTTTTTATCACATAATACATGGGTTGTTGTATTCCCCCTGGATGTTCTCCTGTGGTATTAACAGCCAGAAACATTTTTTCTGAAAAAAGGAATGAATCTCTAAGTGTGTCCACTTATCTCCACAACGTCAGACTTGAAAGATATCTTTACAAACCCAGTATGAATATTTATCCATTATTACAAAAGATAATTTTAATAGAAGAACAGGAAACTACACTTAACACTAATTAAACTAAAATTAACTTGAAGTGCTCTTAAGCTTCACAGTACTTGGCAAGTGGTCCTTCACCAGGATTGGACAGAAATCTCCAATCATGGAAGGTGCCAACCACTACTAAAATATGGACAAATGTACTTCTTCCTGTTTTGTAACAGGAAACTTAAGCTGCAGATATTTGAGCCTGATTTTCTCCAAATCCCAAAGACAATCTGCAGAATTGGTATTAAACCAAGGTCAACCAATATTGCAGACTGTGCTTGGTGATCAGTGAAGTTTATTGCCTCCCTCTAGGGCACTGTCATGAGCTGCTGTTAAACAGAAGTTAACTAGCCATGAGGAGCCACCATTGCGAAAGAGCAGTCAAAATCAGATGTGGAAGGGGAGTGAGGCTCCTTAACTGCCCCAAAATGCTGCCAGTGGGAGTAAAAGTTCTCAGAACCCTTATCTTTCTTTCTTTCACTAACAAGGTTACAATCGTATTTCTTGGTGTCCATCTCCTCTTGTTAGCAGCAGGAAAGACTTGCTGGGACTTCTTTTTTCCCCCTATAATTTGGTGACAGGCTGCTTGGACTCTGAGAGAGGAACCATATTTGCAGTGTCCCTTGGATTTATCTCTTGGTCCATCTGCTTTTCCTACAAGTGATGAGCCATGGGTCTCCCTTAGCTTCCTGCTTATTAGTACCTTGGGTGAGAGTGGGGTGGGCAGAGGCTGATCTTTTCTAGATGGTGACAGGACTGACTACATAACCTAAATAAATGCCTTGAAGTTTATTACTGTTTTATCACAGAGATTAAGTTCTGCAGCTTTTAATGGTAACAAGTTTATCTCTGATAGAATCAAAACCATGTGGTGCTTGAACTCATCTAGCTGACTTTTTGATAGAGATTCAAAGTGGACCAGTGTTGTTCCCTAGAGAGAAGGGATGATTTTTACACTTTTCTTGTAACGTCAGTTTGCTAAACTGTCCATTTTTGTGCCAGATTGCATAGACAAAATTAAAAAAAAAAACAAGAAATTCTCCTTAAAGAAAGGATACAATGGCAAGAGAGGAAAAACTACTCCCAAGCTGTCCAATAGCTCTTCCTTTGTAGGAAAATTTCTCTGCATGTTTTTCTGTTTCTGAAAGCCAGCCTAGTTTTCAGTATACAAAAAAAATATTCTTGGGAATACATAAATAAAAATGTGGGTAGATCTGCAGCCCAGCAGTAGCAGCAAAAACAATAAACATACACTGCGCAGACAAAAAAGGAATTAACAGTAAAAAGAAATGGCACTAGAAAACTTTGAGGCTGGCTGTTACTATGAAAGAGGTTCTTTTATGAGCTTTCTCAAATAAGTAGCAGTTGGGAAATTCTAGCCAGCATCTTAAGTGTTTTAGGAAAAAAACCCCACAGCCTGCCCAGTTACAGNGATACAATGGCAAGAGAGGAAAAACTACTCCCAAGCTGTCCAATAGCTCTTCCTTTGTAGGAAAATTTCTCTGCATGTTTTTTCTGTTTCTGAAAGCCAGCCTAGTTTTCAATATACAAAAAAAATATTCTTGGGAATACATAAATAAAAATGTGGGTAGATCTGCAGCCCAGCAGTAGCAGCAAAAACAATAAACATACACTGCACAGACAAAAAAGGAATTAACAGTAAAAAGAAATGGCACTAGAAAACTTTGAGGCTGGCTGTTACTATGAAAGAGGTTCTTTTATGAGCTTTCTCAAATAAGTAGCAGTTGGGAAATTCTAGCCAGCATCTTAAGTGTTTTAGGAAAAAAACCCCACAGCCTGCCCAGTTACAGTCATTCCATAGGTGTGTGAAACATCTCTTTCACACTCAAACATACAGATTTGCATGGTTTCTATTACAGACCAGCCACTCCTTTTACACGCCATCTATACTTGTCTGGCAAGAAAAGGCAAGCTACGGAGCAATAAATATTTCAGAGCTGTTGACATTATGCTCCCCTCCTCCCTGCCAAAGAAAGATATTCAAACCAGATCAGCTCTGTGACTTGCTTTACAGTAAATCCCCAGAAGCAGGAAGGTGAAGAAGACATGAGGGGAAAGAGAAAGGCAGTGAAACTGGCATTTCATGAGATTACCCTGACATCTGAGACATGAATAAAACATCCTAAAATTTTTGTGGCTTTAACCTTAAGCAACTTTCACACAAGAAGTTTATGGCAGGACGGGAACTAAAACCACTGGCTTTGGAGCCAGGGGCAGCACAATGTCCATCACCTGCCCAGAAATATTCCTGGTTTCAGTGTTCATTAACGTAAATGCTCCTGTGTCCTGGCCAGTGGAAGTCAGATTTTTGACAGGTCCGAAGTGGTGTCTGGTACTGGAAGGAAGGAAGGGGAGTGGTGCAGAGAAGGATTTATTTTGTGCTTATTTATTTCTAGTTGTCAGTGATACTATTTTCTTCAGAACAGAGAGGATTGTCTAAAACCACATAAAAAGAGGATTAGCATCAGGGCAAGGTCAGCAGAGACATTTTAAAAAATGCCATGCAATTTGGAAAGAAATGGCTATTTTTTGGAACACTTCTTTAAGTCTCAAGCATGAAAGTGAAGGTTGCCAGCTTCCCAGCTGATATATCTGTAAAACATCTGTCAACACAGCCTGAAGGTGTGACATCTATTTCTTTAAAAATTACTGTCAGTCCGGAGTTTAAAGCTAATCCACCTGATGTAGCTGCAGCATACAAATACTCTGGTAAGCAGTTTGTGGCTCAGGAACAGCAGAAATGGCTATTAACACCTCCAGGGACTCGATTTCTCTGCAAAAGTTTTGTTCCACCCAATATTTTCAGATATATTTCAAGTGGTTTGATGATAAACGAGATGCTATTTCATAAGGGTGAGAGCGATCACGTACATCCCAGTTGTGTGTTACTCTGTCAAGAGATTATTATAAAAATGAGAGGTGATACTTAATAAATGTAGGAAGGCATTTTGTGATTTTTTTTTTAATTTAATGACATTTAGCTGAAGATTTTATTTAAAAAAGGCAGAACAATGGAGAGAAGATCCATAAATGTGCAACTGAAAAGTCAAGGATCAGTAGAAGAAGCTGTGAATACACATAAGTAGAAACAAAAGCATACCCCACACTTAGTGAGAAAGCAAGGCAGGGTGCACACAGAGGAAAAAAATAAAACCTTCTCTGCAAGAATTCATACTGTTTGCGCAGCTACTTTATTTTCTCTGCTGAAGCACTCTGATTTAGCTGCCTGGCAGGTGTCTGACGCAATGTGGGACACTGGCTGGCGGAGTTAATTCTTAATTAGTTCTGCTGCCTGAATCTGCTGAAAACCTAACCTCTAGAGCAAAGCAGTTCACTGATGACAGCACTTTTTGTGGTGCTGTTCATCTGAAGTGTGTACAAAGGATAAAATCTTACTTTTCAGGTGCAGGACTTAATTCCGCACTAGATATGCTGCTTTGGCTGAGCTGTTTTCACTTGTTACAGTCCAGACACCATCATCTTTTAAGCTTCTCTCATCCAGCCCTCAGATCTCTCAGTAGAGCTCATTTCACGTGTTCCTAACAGCCTTCAACTAACTTGCAGGAGTTGTGTTATTCATAACACTGCAGCCCATGGAATGAATTATTTAGCTGATAACCTTATGCTCACTCTGGAAAACCCTTCCACTGACAAGCTAAACNACATTTAGCTGAAGATTTTATTTAAAAAAGGCCACAACAGAACAATGGAGAGAAGATCCATAAATGTGCAACTGAAAAGTCAAGGATCAGTAGAAGAAGCTGTGAATACACATAAGTAGAAACAAAAGCATACCCCACACTTAGTGAGAAAGCAAGGCAGGGTGCACACAGAGGAAAAAAATAAAACCTTCTCTGCAAGAATTCATACTGTTTGCGCAGCTACTTTATTTTCTCTGCTGAAGCACTCTGATTTAGCTGCCTGGCAGGTGTCTGACGCAATGTGGGACACTGGCTGGCGGAGTTAATTCTTAATTAGTTCTGCTGCCTGAATCTGCTGAAAACCTAACCTCTAGAGCAAAGCAGTTCACTGATGACAGCACTTTTTGTGGTGCTGTTCATCTGAAGTGTGTACAAAGGATAAAATCTTACTTTTCAGGTGCAGGACTTAATTCCGCACTAGATATGCTGCTTTGGCTGAGCTGTTTTCACTTGTTACAGTCCAGACACCATCATCTTTTAAGCTTCTCTCATCCAGCCCTCAGATCTCTCAGTAGAGCTCATTTCACGTGTTCCTAACAGCCTTCAACTAACTTGCAGGAGTTGTGTTATTCATAACACTGCAGCCCATGGAATGAATTATTTAGCTGATAACCTTATGCTCACTCTGGAAAACCCTTCCACTGACAAGCTAAACCCCCAGATGTGGTGTGAGCAAACCCTATAGATTCCAAGCCAAAACATGAACCAGAAGAAAACAGCATTCTCTCCCCTCCCTAGCACCCCCCTCCCTTAAATATATATATATAGGTAATTTATGAAGAAAACTGAAAAAAACTGAAAGATTTTAATAATTCTGAGGTCTATTCCTACCACTTCTTCACAACTAGAGAATCAGCAATCAGTTATCAAAGAGCTTGTGGTTTTTCAGCAAGTTTTTTCATCTGATTATAATACCAATGAACAAGACATTAATAATGAAAAGAAAAAGAAAATCTATGACTAGTATTTGTTACCCAAGTGTGTGGATATCTTTGAGAGCTGAAAAAAAGTGGAGAATATTTGTTCTTTTCATATTAAAACTTCTCTTGTCCCCATTGTCTCAGTGTAGTACAGGAAGAGCCACAGATCCTGAGTCAGGTATTTCTTTGCAGTTTCCTCTTGTTTGTATTATTCTACCACTTCTTCTGCAGTTGAAATTATCAACCGACCAAACCCCAGAAAATTCATAAAAAGTAATTAGCGAACCTGCAGTAATTAGTTCTCTCCTCTTCTTGGACAAGTGTCATCAGCTATAAGCAAAGACTTTTCTCCTATGCTGAAATACACCAAGCAAAGCTGAAATGGTATCTGTGATNTTTTTTCATCTGATTATAATACCAATGAACAAGACATTAATAATGAAAAGAAAAAGAAAATCTATGACTAGTATTTGTTACCCAAGTGTGTGGATATCTTTGAGAGCTGAAAAAAAGTGGAGAATATTTGTTCTTTTCATATTAAAACTTCTCTTGTCCCCATTGTCTCAGTGTAGTACAGGAAGAGCCACAGATCCTGAGTCAGGTATTTCTTTGCAGTTTCCTCTTGTTTGTATTATTCTACCACTTCTTCTGCAGTTGAAATTATCAACCAACCAAACCCCAGAAAATTCATAAAAAGTAATTAGCGAACCTGCAGTAATTAGTTCTCTCCTCTTCTTGGACAAGTGTCATCAGCTATAAGCAAAGCCTTTTCTCCTATGCTGAAATACACCAAGCAAAGCTGAAATGGTATCTGTGATGGTTGAAAACCTCTGGGGCACTGCTGAACAGAGGTTAAATATGGGTCAAATCAAGATTACACACAGCTCTCCTGCAAATATTTGCACCTGGGCCCCTCAGAACCTGTGATGAGGAGACAGAAGAGCTACTGCGTTTCTATTCTGCATTGCTACTCTGTGCCAAAACATAATTCTATTCTGGCACTTGAGTGTCCAAAAATTCTGAGTTTTTTAACTGCTATTCATGATTGCTAAATATATTTTTTATATTTTAATATT
>VYZQ01054977.1:0-19782 GCA_013400655.1 Mystacornis crossleyi
CTCCTCTGAACTTGCTCCAGCAGTTCTGTGTCGTTCTTATGTTGGGGACACTTTTACCTGTTTATATGCTAGTCTGTGTTACAGACAGTAATGTAGCTAAAATAGTAGTGACTGTTCAGAGCAAGCATGTGTTACTGGACACAGGTTTGTGCGTGTCACGGTTTGAGTAGCATTTTGTGCTTTTTAGAAGCATTGAAAAGACAAAAACATGTATTTACAGGGACAGGAAGGAATGGGCTGATATTGAACCTGTTCCTCAAAATGATGGGCCAAATCCTGTTGTTCAGATCATCTACAGTGAAAAATGTAAGTCTTAAATATGTTCTGCTCTTACCATTTTTGAAACAAGACTTCATGTTTTGGATAACATTTTCTAGAGTGATACTGTGAAGGAATTAATTTAACTAATTGTGTTACGGTGTTTGCGTGTGGTGTTTTTAACAAGTGTCTCTGAAGCTGAATCTTCATCTGCGGTGCTAATAGCCAAGGTTCTCCTTTAAAATCCTATGGCTTAAGAGGTAATATAGCAGACAGCGTGGTTCTTGTCACAGGGCATTTCCAGCCCACAAGTGGAAGCAAAACATGACTCTCCTGCAGCTGGTGAAGTAGTGTAAGCAGCACAGAACTTTTATGATTGTTTTCAGTATTATTTTGATGGTGTATTTCTAACATACTTGTGCAGCTTTTTGGTGTGTTAATATCATGCACAGGTCTCAGGTGAAAATGCTGTCAGAACAATAGGTAGCTATCGTTTTACAGAGGTGTATTTAGAGTACAGAAAATAGGAAGTAATTTCAGAGTATTATTAACATTACCCCCTACTCAGGCCATTGGCTAAGATGCTATTTTCTGTTTAGTCCGAGATGTCTATGATTACTTCCGGGCTGTTCTGCAGCGGGATGAGAGAAGCGAAAGAGCTTTCAAGTTAACAGCAGATGCCATTGAGTTAAATGCTGCAAACTACACAGTATGGTATGTAATAACCTTGGGAATATTTCTGTGGTCATTTGACTGCCTGCCTTTTAAGTCTTAAATATTTTGTTAGTTAAATCAGGGCACACCTAGTTGAATTTACACAGAGGAGTGGTGTAGATTTCCAATGAGCTTCCAAAGAAAGCCCTTGTTCAGTATTTCCCATGCCTCAGTTTGATTCAGTGGTTTTCATTCATTTGGCTTTAATGATATTATCAGTCAAGGTCAGGGCTAGCCACAAAAAGGACTTTTCTGTTTAAAATTAGATCACCTGATAATGTGGCTGTGGCAAAATGATGAAGTTGCGCTCAGCTGACTTCAAGAAGTGGCATGAAAATATGACAGCAAAGAATTTGTATGTTTACTAAATAATGCATTTTAAAAGACCTGTCAGGTTACTGTTCAGTTAGGTAATAAATAAACAGTGAATTTCTGATATTCAGAGTATGGCCTTTTAACTCAAAACAGCTAACAAGTACCTCTTGTACATGTTTATTCCACTAATTTTCATAAAATCAGAAAGTTTACATTATTTCAAGCACAGAAGTCTTAGTTTCTGTGACAAAAAACTAGCATGGGTACAGATTAATTTGAACATAATTGCTACAGTCTTAGATTATGTACTGTTGTAACAAGTCATATTCGAGTTCTCTGCTGTTCGATAATTGAATGCCCTTTAACAACTAGATATGTGGTTGAGGACTTTGCGTTAGTTTTAGGGTTTTGTACTATTTTTAGCTCAATATCATTTATGAGAACTGTGAACAAAGATGTTTCTGTGTTCTTCTCTGTGAATTTTAGGAAAGTCCTTTTGCAGTGTTCAAATGCTTGACTTTTATACAGGCATTTCCGAAGAGTCCTCCTGCAGTCTTTGGGAAAGGATCTCCATGAGGAACTTAAATACATCACAGCTATCATTGAAGATCAGCCAAAGAATTACCAAGTCTGGTAAAATCATGCTGTCTTTTCAGTTCTTAATGTTTTTGCAGATAATGTTTTTGTAAATTTGCCATCAGTTGTGATGGAGGAATTAAATGGAGTTGCATCAAGTCGAAGTTCCTTTCAGGTATTTGTTCTAAGCATATGATTATGACGTGCTAAGCAGGTCTTTTTTTTTTTCTTTTTTTTTTCTTTTTTTTTTTTTTTTTTTTTTGGTTAATTTCAAGTTTTAAACTGCCAATCTGAGAGGTAAAAACGAAAAACAAACAAACAAACAAAAATCAAAAAAAAACCCAAACCAAAACAAAAAAACCCAACTTATGAGAAGGCAACCAAGAAAACAAATAGAAGTTAGTATTTTTTCTTTTATTGGGTCTTGGAGTTTGCCTGCCTGTTATTGGGATTTTTTCTGAAATGAATGGGAATAGGCAAAAGAGCAGTATGGTTATTGGTAGAGAAATTATGTAGTACTAGAAAGTTTTATTCTGCTGAAGACTTTGACCATGAGTGTGGAAGTATATTGTTTCAGGTGAGCATTACTTGCTTAAAATGAGATGATTGGCCATTATGTATGTGTGGTTAGAATTTTTTATAATATAAATATGCATCATACATTTTTCAGAGCCAAATGAAATGTTCTGGTATATTTAATTTGAAGTATTTAACTAGTGGCTTTTTTTCCTAAGTGGTACAGTTGCTATAAGCTGCCTTAATACAGACCACACACTCACAAAAAAAATTTATAGAGTTTTCCTCTCGTTGTTAGGCATCACAGACGGGTGCTGGTTGAGTGGCTGCAGGATCCATCCAGAGAGCTTGAGTTCATAGCTGACATTCTTAACCAAGATGCCAAAAATTACCATGCCTGGCAACACAGACAATGGGTTATTCAGGTATTGTATCCACAGAACTCCTGATTCTTTCAATAATTTGCATTTTAAATGTGTGGCAGAGGTTAGCTATAAACTTGCCTTTTAGGAAGTAAGTTCAAAAAATTGGATTGCTGTCTACTTACTGTTATGTGTGTGAGTGTAATGATGAGCGAATACCATTGTGTGCCACTGAATAGTGTAGCTTGTTTCTAGAGCACCTGTACTTATTTTTCTTTGAACTTTGTGTTGGTTTCTTCAAAAAATGCTCTATCTGATGTTCAGGCAACTTGGGAATGAGGAGAATGCATTTTAAAAAAATTAAAACTTGTGATTGTGATACTCTCTCTTCCTTCCTTTACTATAGGAGTTCAAATTATGGGACAATGAACTGGACTATGTAGACCAGCTTTTGAGAGAAGATGTGAGAAACAATTCTGTTTGGAACCAACGACACTTTGTCATTTTCAACACGACTGGCTATGATGACCCAGCAGTCTTAGACAGAGAAGTCCGGTTAGTAATGCTATTCAGGCTCACATTAAACAGTCTCCATTACATGAAAGCAAAGGAGTATTTTCACAGTCCCCGAGGGCTTTGTTTCCTGGTTTTTATTCACTTCATGGTTAGCAGACCAACTGTTAGACTGAAGCAAGCTCTGGTTACCCTGGGCGAGCTACTATCATGAATCTGTTTTCCTGACCTGCTGTTTATTGTGCAAACAAAACTTTCGGGCTTATGGTGAACTAGTTATAGTGGGACAGCCTGCAGAAAAAGAGGCTCTCTTCAGCTCTGGTGCCTGGAGCACCTTCCCCTGCTTCCTTCTTCACTGACCTTGGTGTCCGCAGAATTGTTCCTCTCACATGTTCTCATTCTGCTTTTGTCTGGCCACAAATAAAACTGTGCAACCAGCTGTTTTTCTTTCTTCTTTAATATGTTACCATGAGGTGTTACCATCATTTCTAATAGGCCCAGCCCTGGCCAGTGGCACGCCATCTTTGGAGCCACCAGGGCCTGGCTCTGATGGACATGGAAGAAGCTTCTGGCAGCTTCTCACAAAAGGCACCCCTGTAGCCTCCCCCACTACCGAAAACCAGGCCATGCAAACCCAATACAGTAACGTGGATGTAGACTGTAGGAAGAGGAGTTGCCTTTTGTGAGGAGTTTGATGCAGTTGGAAAAAGAAAGGAGCTTTCAGGGGTATGTGGCTGGCACAAAGAGAACTACCTCTGTGAGATGGCTAGTTTTCAGGAAAAAGAGCTTTGTGCTCACTGTCTCTAGGTTTCAGGTTTGTAACTGAAGACAAACTGGGCTTCTAGACTTCTAGTATTTTACTGCTCATGGTGGTAAGAGAAGCTTCTTCATATGGTTTTCACTTCTCAGGCTGCTAATTAGGGTTGATGGTTATGAGAAAGTATTTGTCAAAAGTGAAAAAGCAATTAAAATAAGGTACTGCAATTTTTTATAGAGTTATTTTTCAGAAGACTGAATCTCTGAATAGGTCCTTTGGTGCGTTATTCATAGAGGATCCCAGCCCACACCATCTTTCATGGTTGTCTTTGCAACCTTCTAGAACTTAGACTTCTCTTCCAGTTTATAACCTCCCTGTAGATCAATGAATCTGAACCATTTCCATGACTTAGACTTGGATATCTTCAACTTTTTCTCTCCGAAGTTTAGATTGGGCATCTCCCCTTGATCTTCTCAAGATAATTTGATACCATCTTAAGAACCAGGCTGGCTAAGGTTAAGACGTCCCAGATGTCATCATAGAACTGCTTGTTCTTTGATAAACTTAGTCTTTGTCATAGTGACTGCAGAATGTTAAAAGAGTTAGGATTGTGGGTATTTTTCTTAGTACTCCTGGTATAACTTTTTATTAGTATCTGCAGCCTCTGAAAATCATCAGGTGCCTGGTTATGCTGGGAAAAGCCAGAAGATAAATCTGTTTTTTGAAGATGAAATGTGGCCTTGTGGCTCTATGGGAGGTGCATTTTGTTGCTTTGCTTTTATAGCAGTTGCCTTACTGCTACTTTCACAGAAATGCAGAAGGCTGTGTGAGCTGAAAGCTCAATCTCTGCCTTTCTATGGGTTTGCTTGAGTGCACTCTCATGAAAAACATTCTGCAAATAGGTACAGAACATACCACTTGCAGTCATATTAACAGAGCTCAGGTACTCTGGCCGGTTTCAGCCCCTTGCCATTTCTGAGCATCAAGATACAAGTTACTACTCCTTTAGCATACCAGAAGAGTATATTACGATGTTTCTCAGTGTCACTGCTAATAATTTTGAGAACTGATTCATTACTGTATGAAGTTCAGCAAATTGTACACTTAAAACAGTTTTCATAGTGTCTGCCTCATTGAGACTCCTGGTGATCATATTGTGAGCCATTTTTGATATGTGAGCTGAGATGATCTGCAAAAAGAGTGAAGTATAGGCTAGAGAGATGTATTTGGAAGCTTCTGAGCACATTCAGAGTGTGTAACCAGGTAGTTTCTAACTGCATTGTTATTGGTTGCATTCATGACCTGTTACCTTTTCATTGCAGGTACACTCTTGAGATGATCACCGCAGTGCCACATAATGAGAGTGCTTGGAACTACTTAAAAGGGTGAGGTGTTTTTCTACATTAGACAAAAGGAATATCTGTAGAAGGTGTCTGATGCCTACTTCTTAATTGAAAAGAACTTGTTGCTGTTCGTGCTAGTGTAGTGTGCTTAATTAGGCAGGCAAATACTGTCACAAGGTGTTATATTAGAACCTAATTTCTCTGTAACTTTTCACTAAGCTTCTGGACCTGTAGTTCTTGTGGAAGGACTGCAGGTACTCTTCATGCTTTTAAAAACTTGACCTGTAATGTTACTGTGTTAAAAAGCATAGATAGGAAATAATGAACATGTTTTCCGTCTAATTACTGTTAAGTTGAACAAAAATTATACCAGCTTATTACAGCACGAGGCTGTACTAGCGGTGCATGCTGCTCACTTTCTGACTTCTTCATATTTGCAGCCTGATTTCAAAACTAATCTCCAAGTAAAGGAATCATAACAAAAGTGTAACACCAGATTTCCCATCGCTATGTGTCAAGCCTATTAACTTCTCTTCTAGGATTTTGCAGGATCGTGGTCTTTCTAAGTATCCAAATCTGCTGGAGGAACTGTTGAATTTACAACCCAGTCACAGTTCACCCTATCTGATTGCCTTTCTTGTGGACATATATGAAGACATGCTAGAAAACCAGTGTGATAACAAGGAAGAAACACTGAACAAGGCCTTGGAGGTAGGTTTTGAGAGCTTGGTTTTTCTTCTCAGGGATGCTGTCTGTTCCTGTCTGGTTTTATATAGCTTGACAAAATGGGATTGATTTTCATAAATAGAACAGGTTACTTGTTAATCACAAGAGGTCTGTGAAGAGTTTAACACAAAAGCCAGACAATCACAAGGATCTCAATGAATTTAAATATAAGTAATAACTGACCGGTTACAAAATTACTCTTAAGTTTTCTTCACCTGGTAGTGAAGGAAGGTCTCTAATACCACCTGCAGAGGAAAAAAGATGTTTAAATAATCGAAGAGTTTTGAATGTTAACTTTTAGTATGAACTCACTCTCTTCTCTGTGGGTTAATGAATCTTTCTCAGAATATCCATTTCCAAACAACCTCAACTGAGCTCCTTTGGCCCTTCTTAGCTCTTTCTAAGAAAACTGGCCAAATTAGCTTATGGCCAGCACGCACTGGGGTTATCAGTAAGAAATGTCAGGTACCACTTCCTACAGAGCATTAATTACTCCCAGAGCTTCATAGTTGGGTGCTCCTTGGTTCAGTTTGTAGTGTAGTTTTTACAAGAACATTTTGCATTCACTGTGGGACAGACTGGAACTTGATGTAGTTAGAGCTGCAGTTTTGCCTGGAGTCTTTGTGTTCCAATGTTGTTCTTTCTCAGCATTTTTCCATCGCTGTGTTCCAGGACCAGATTGTAAGTAAGTGCAGTTGTACCTCCTAGATTCATATCCCCTTTATACTACTTTACTGATTTTGACATTTCTGTTTAGGCGTCAAAGCTCCTAATTTCTTAACTCCATTTCACTGAGTAAGGCCATGTCATACGCATAATAAAAGGGAATTTACTAAAACATTTGTAGACAGTGTTCATACTGTGTAAAATTTACACAGCCTGTCCTGTAAGTAGGATTGACTTCTACTGCGCTGCTTACCCAGACCGAAACAAAAAAACCCCAAACATATAGAAGCATCTGCACCAACTCTTAACATAGCATGAGAGAAGATTACTGACTTGCTTGGAGAACCCTTTTGGGACAGTCTGCTGAGGAAAAACAAATAAAGTATCTCCTGTCCATCAAGAGTACTGAAGATTCAAGAGCAGGATGATCTTCCAGTGTTTGGAATTAAGTGGTTTACAGCCTATTGGATGACTGAAAGACACTGAAGGTTCTCAGGAAGTGTACTGTGCTCTACTACAGGCTGAATAAGGCTGGCATGGATGATGAGTGGTAGGGGTAGAAATGAATCAGAAGGAAATTCTTTAAACTGAAATGGGGCTGGAGGGATTTTTGTGCAGTGTTAGATTGGTTGGCTACCGACCGGGGTTGTCATCAGTTTGATGTCATTGAACAATTACAAATCCTGTGAATAAAACAAATGTTGCAGAGAAACATGTTTCTAATACTGTCTGAAATATATGTTGTATGCATTTTATATAGTTAAAGATTCTGTAAGCTTTTTGGTATAACACCCCAATCTCTCATTTTTTTTCATAGTTGTGTGAAATTCTGGCTAAAGAAAAAGACACCATCCGAAAAGAGTACTGGAGATACATTGGAAGGTCCCTTAAGAGCAAGCACAGTTCAGGCACTGAACAGAGCAGCACACTGACAGATAAACAGCAGTAACTGAAGATGGAAGAAAACAGTGTTAAGCTCTCACACTGTTCTAAAGCCGTACTAAGTAGGATCATCAACAAGTTTAAAGTCCTGTTGTAGGTATTGCAATGAAAGAGGAGTGCAGACAGCTGTATAGTCCTGGTCTGCTGCTGCTACTGGTGATAGCTCTAGATGCAGTCAAAAAATGTATTAAGGCTTAGTTATGGAAATGTACTGAGTAAAGATTTTAGTTCCTGACTAAAAATACGTAAAGCTATACCTACAATATTGGCAGTGCTCAGTTAATGGTTGGCCTTGATCTTAGAGATTTTTTCCAATGTAAGTTACTCTATGATTCTGTGAAGCACTAAAACCAATTCTCATGTCCTGGCTTACCCACTTGTGGTTCCTAACACTGTCTCATCGGATGCTGCAGTAATGACTGCAGGTAACTTAGCTATAGGGGATATAAAGTAACCTGGTTAGTACAAGTAGGCACTGCAGCTGTTGCCCTGTGTGGGAGCAGCTGTGCAACACTGTCAGCCTACGCTGTTGTATGCAACTAACACCAAGTGTAATTTTGTAATAAAAATAGATAACTTAGAGCATTTGTCTGAATTTTGTAGTGTGTTTCTTTTGGTCCTTGTAAGTGCATAGTTTGTTCTTTTCAGATGCTAATAGAGATAAAATATCCCCTTGTATAAGTATTGGATTCTATTGCATTGAGATTTTTTTGCACCGGAGTATTCTTATCCTAAAAACTTTCAGTACACTTGATATATTCAGTGGAGCCCTGAATTCTTACCTGCACAGACAGGAAAAATGCTTTGAGAGTCCTGGGGGACGTGTATACCTGCACCAGAAAAATGCACCTGCCCTGTTTTCAGTAAATGGCTATTGTAAACTGTGTTCTTATAAAGTGCTTGTCTGATATGAAATATTTTATTGGAAATTATCATAAAGGGAACAAACAAATGCTGGTATTTATTCCATAATACGCAGTCTTTCTGACATTAAATATTAAAAGGTGTTACTGTGGTTAAACAAGAGTGGAGATTATTTTTTAACACTTGAAATTCTTCAATGCATCCTTGAAATTTGAAACAACTTACAGGGAGTGGAATAGGTATACAAAAGCTATGTAATTTTGTAGTGGTTTTGCTGCATTCTCAGCAGTAGAGAAAACATTTTTGTAGTGACACATGAACATTCAAAACAGACATGGACTTCAAACTTCTGGAGAATTGTTACCTGGTGGGGGGGGCAGTTCCTGGTTTTTTGGGTTTTTTTCTTTTCTTTTTCTGTTTTTTTTTTTTTCTTTTGGACATGTTTGGGGGTTTTTTACCACATTTGAAACTCCAGTACAAAGCAAAAACTGTGTTTCTATCCCTATGAGTTGTTCCTAATTGAAACTGTACTAAACGTGGAGTGCTGAACAGCCAGGGTGTTCAAGGTCTTCTGGACAAAGTAATGTATTTGCCATTATCAGTCAAGAAACCTCAGAAAGATGAAACAGTCAAATACAATCCTAAAAATAAACATCAATGAGGAAGGAACAGAATTTTTCCTCTGCATATGGTGTTAATACATTCTTTCACAAAATTCAGAGGACACTTTGAGTAAAGCAGAGTATTCTTTACAGACACTAGCATAAATTTCAGCAAGAATAAGTCATCACAAGGTAAGATTGATGAAGAGTGTCCACAGGGACAGTATATTTTGGGATGTGATCTCAGTCACTTGTGGGCTGAGGGAAGAGCTTAGATTTAGCCACATAGACTTCCTATGGCAAGAATAGGTAGGAATCCTCTGACAAAACCTTTTTGGGGATTTGGTCAACCTATGGCCTTCTCATTCTTGCAAATGATGTCTAGAAGGAATCACAAAGTTATTCTAACAAATTCTAACGAAGTTGGTAGGGTTTTATACTGGTTATTCAAACATAGTGGTACGTGGAAAGATGCTACCACTTCTGAGCTCCCTTTACCAATAAATAACCAGACATATATTCTTAATGGAAAAAATACCTTTTCTTATGTAGAACAAACATGTAACTGAACAAATCTTGTAAATCCTACAAAAAATGTGCTGGACACTGGAGTTCAGCTTAAACACAAACAAAAAGAACAAAAACATTCTGTTTTAACAAAAATGTTCCTTTTTTCCTTTCAAATGTTTATGTTTACTGTCATTTGGATTGCAAGGAAGCTTTCAAATTATCTTGCAAAGGCACCTTAGTTCTGTGCTAGTCAACCATACACAAAAATACTGAGCTGTCAGAGCTGGAGAAATGATGGCTGCCCAGCCAGGTTGCAAGTGCAGCTACCAAACCTTGAATTTTAATGTGTCCAAGACAAAATCTTTCTTGTGGAAGAAGGAGCTTGACAAAATGTATGACTTGTAGAGAGAAGGGTCTTAGAGTAGGAAGTTAGAGATGACTTTAACCTGTAGGCATTGGTACCAACTACCTTTGATCAGGGCAAACATCACTGTGATTTGTCCCAACAGGTTCATTTGTACAAGAAGATGTACTGTTGTTACTGATTGTGTGTAGTGATGTCACTGTTGTGTACAATTTTATTACTAAAGAGCTGTGCAGATACGGAAACTGATACAACTCTCTCTTGTAAATCAGTGTAACTGGAACATTCAGTGGAGTATGGAGCATTATTGAGGTGTGTGAAATCATATCCTATGCTTGCTTTCATCACAGGCTGATGTTCTCACCTTGGTCTAGCTCTGTCTTGCTAAACTGTTATTGACTTCCACCTTATTGTCTTTGCAACTCAGCTGACAAAACAGTGTGCAAATCCTTCCTAATCTATTCAGTACAAAACCACCTCTGCTAGCACAGTGCTTGTATCAGATGCTGCCTGGTTGTGCCGAGGCCAGTTAGGAGTGTGCCATTCAGCTGGACCTTCTGTAGGGGCAATATTCTCCAGTAAGGAGGCAGGGAGGTTTCTAATCACTGCCTCCACATGAAACACTTCCACCCAAGTGCTAGCTGCCAATTCATGCAGTGCTATGGTGATGAAGGACTTAGAGAGAGATGGGACACGCAAAACTGAGGGAGCACACACTTATTTAGGTTTCTCTATGTATGTGCTGTGATGAGCTACTAGAAGCTTCACCAAATTTAGCTAGAGACCCCACCTCAGGATGCCTAGATGCCTACATCAGCTGTCTGATGAAAGATCCTTGGGGCTAGGACTGTGCTCCACGAGGTGCATCCACCATCATTGTCTCTGAAGAAGCACTGAGATACAAACCTGCATAAGACTTCAGCCTTGGGGGATTATAATCGTTGCCGTATCCTGCTGCTGCTGCCGCCCAGCCGAAAAGGTGGACACCGGCCACTAGATGACAGTGTGATACGCACCCCCAGGCCATCGGCGCCGCTGATGTGCAGGAAAAGCAGCGGCGCCGCCTCCTCCGTGCAACATCACTAACTTCACACCTGCTAATTAAATACGGAAGAGCAGCTGCTTCGTAATTCAATACTTAGCGCCACACAAGCATCAAGCACAAGTATTCTGGGAGGGGCTAAATGGTCATCTTCATGTTGGTGTTAACTGGAGAGCAATTTCTCATTAACAGATATGATGTCTTCTCTGACACTGGACACCTTGTACAGATTTGGACTCTGTTTAGTCCTGGTGTACTAAAAATAACCTTGTAACTAAACCCCTCTGCTCAGAACTTGGGGTTTCTGGCCTGTTTACATCTTTTGGAGACATGCCTGCAATCAGAGTGCTACACACATACGCCTTCACAAGCTGGAAAGTTTTGGTCCCCTAGAGCCAGCCTTGTTATGATAAATTTCTCTCGTCCCTCTGTAATGAAATGCTGGCCATTGCTGACTGTTTCTGGGAATACAGATCGAAGGACAAGATGACCTACTCCTGCTTCTTGGAACTCAGAGGAGGACTTGGGCCAAACTGAGGAAGTCAAGCATGCTGTTGCAGATCTGAAAGCTTTCTGGTAAGCAGGACTGAAAACTTTGCTAAAGATGGTCAAATACAGACTTCTCACGCACCGGTTTGTTGAAACTGAGTGTTGTGCGATTGTCACCACAATGCAGGGATTTTAAGTGAACGAAGAGATGCCCTGTGTCACTTCAGCCAAGCCAGCTTGAGCACTCAGAGTGACTCAGGTGCAGCTGCTTGCTGTGTGTGTATGCACTGAGCTCCCAGGACATGCTACCATTACCCCCTCCCATGGGCATTATGCCAGCTCTGGTACCTCTGTCCACACCTGAAACAGTCTGGTGACAGGTGTAATGCTGCCATCACAGTACTGATCATGAGCAGTGCAGATCTTGCCACTGCAGAAGAGGTCTTGATGAGTTTGGGCTTCTCATTCTTTTGGATTTGGGTTGCTTTGGGTAGGTCTAGTTGGTTATTTACTTCATGGGTTTCCTGATGTGCCCTGACTGATGTCCAAGTCATCTCTCCAACAGATCCGAAACCAGCTGAATAAGTGCTTGTGCTGCTACATGAAAGCTTCAGAAGGAGGAAAAAGAAAATAGGAACTGTGTTTGCATCATTGATGTACATTCCCTGTCCTCCCTCTTCTACCAAAGCCTACTTACCAGGACAAGAAAGTGGCAGGTGCCTGCACACATCTGCCCCTGCTCTAGCTTGCAGACACACTATGAATATGAATTTTATTCCCAGTTTTACTAAAGGACAGTGAGAGCACACTCTCCCTGTACACAATAGCATATGGTGCTCACTGGCTTTCCCGGCTGCCTCTTGCAGTAACAGTTTCTCTGCTGCTAAAGGAGTCCAAATGACTATTTGCAGGTACCTACAGAGCAGGTGCATCGTTAGTGTGGAGGGTTCCTGAGCACAGTTCCAGCCTTCTGATACTAGTTGAGTGGTACTGCCAATCATCTTGCTAATTTGTTTGAGGTCTAACCTGCACAGACCCTGCATTGAGCTGAAGGCTACAATAAAAGGAGAGAGTGTTGAGTATTTACATGGGCAACAGAAAACCAGAAGCATCTGGTTTTAGAAACATATTTTCAAATTATCAATTTTCAAATCATTCTTCAACTGAAAAACTTAAAACTTATAAAGTGAGAAGAGAAAACTGCTTGGCTTCTGACATTCAGAGGGAAAATATGTGAGGAGATTTGCCTTAGGCAAGACTGCTAGAAGGCATGTCTAGATAAAACCCCAAAAGCTGGATGAGATCTCTTTGTCATTTAGCAGTGTCCCAGACATAGCTAGGTCCCATTTGGAGCTCAGCTTTTCTCTTGTTTCGTTTCAGGACGAAGGGGAAAATGAGGGATGACCAGGAAAGGGAAAGCCAAAATTGCTAGTCATGCATCACTAACAACAGCTAAGAATATTAAAGCAAATTATTTCAGTATAGGTGCCTGCTGCAGAACCAGACAGAGCCACCTGGCACACACAGCAATTTTGTGCCTTTCAAGTACGAGCATTGTTTTCCCTCCTGTTTTGACTTTCTTTTTCTTTTTATAACTGTTAATACACTGTCAGATGCATGCTTGTCCGAGCTATGCAGGCTAAAATTTCTAGGGAGAGAAGAAGAGAAAGATGAGATCTAACCCATTTTACGGCAGGATTGCTACTCAGCAGCCATCGCCAAGACAAGGCCCACATAAACCTGGAGTTTGTATCCCATGATGCCAGCTTTCAGCTGTCACTTTACAGTACAGGCTTTTTACAATAGAAATTACATGTCCTCATATGTTTGAACTCCTGGTGTACACAGAGATGCCCCCTTACTCCAACAAGTGCTAGTAGTCTGACACCATGGGAGTTTCACCTGCTTTCTGTTCCTCAGCACTCTGCCTGCAAAGCAGACACAAGCAGTGCAGACAAACACTTCCCCAGGCATTGCCATACTTCACTTAGCCTGGGTAGTCCTGCTGTTGATGAGATTTTGCAGTGACTTCTAGAGCACCTCTGCTTGCAAGGGTCCTCATGGAAAACGAGCCAGCCATGAAGGCCCCTTGCAACATCAAATCTTAGGCTAATTTTGGAGACTGGCATTGTATCACCTCATCATAGCATCCCACCCATCATATGATTTCAGCAGATGAGTTGAGAAGTCTAGGCATAAGGTACCAATCTTGAATTATACTGAAATAGAGACATACAGATCCAAAGATTAACTCCAAAGTTTTACAAAGAATAGCTTGTCTCCTGTATGGCAGTATCCAGTGCCTATAAGAACAGGCACAGAGCTGCACTCAAAAAGGTCAAACAGGATCACTCAATGATTTGAATTCCCTTTGAATAAGGGAATTCCTTATGAGTAAGTGCAGGTGTTGTTTTGAAAGAGAGAGGGGATAGGAAGAGAAGAAAAGGGCAGAAAAAACCCAGAGGGTAATGAAAACTTAGCTCTAAGCCTGAACCAGGATTGCAGCATGACTCTGAGAAACGTGTGCAAAAAACACATCTGGGCAGCAGAGGAGTTTTTATGGTGATGAGCAGATAATATTTTAATTGCTTCCTCCTGTTCACAGAGAAAAAGCTTTGTAAGTACACAGGATACATCCCTGATATCTCCTCCTTTCAGGAACAGTGCTTGGGACACTGTGCTTCTGATTCATTCACATGGACTGGAGTCAAAAGGCAACATTTGTGGTTATCAAGTAGAGGATTATTGTTTTGTTCAGCGCTAACCTCCAAAGGAACAGTAAAAACAATTTCAAGAAAGGATAAATTCTTTTTTTTTTCCTTTTGTCCTCTTCTAACAGAGAGAGGAGCTGGAATCTGGAGAATTTTAAAAAGCTGTTTCTATTTCCTAGTGTGCTGTGACTTTAGGTCTTGTAAGAACGGTGTGCCTACTGGAACCATGCCATTATAAGAGTATGTGGTCAGTTTGAAGTATTTTTGTAAGAGGCCAGAATTATTTGATGAATTCTCAGTGTTTGTTTTGGCTTAAATTCTTCACAAAAGTTTGGCCAGAAAAGTTGAAGAGGAGTTAGCTTGGGCACTAGCTGCGGCACTTTAAACTTTATATCAACATCTGATATCTTAACCAGCATCAAAAACTGACTGTGGAGAAGATGAAACCTCCCAGTAGTGAAGGACCGATCTGGGGTAACCTCTGAATGCACACTCAGGAGGAGATAAACAAGGCAATTCCTCATTTTGCTGAAGTCCAGATATGTTTGCTGATAGAAGGAAAAGAGTAGCAGTGTATTAGAACTCTGTGCAGTGCCTGCATGTATGTGTCTGGCTGCGTACAAGCACCCACCAGCTTAACTTCTTAACACCAGCTGTCCAACTCACAAAAAAGATTCTGGGATCATGCAAAATCTGTTACAGAGGGCTTGGGAGTGGCAGTGATTTCAGGGTATGTGCAGGTGAATATGGAGATGCCACAGCTCAGGAAAGAAGACAGATATGACATTTACTCCTCAACAGCATGTCTGAAAAAATGAAACAGCTTTTGCAACTGCTGGTTACCAGTAAAGTACAGGCATAGCAGCATAGCCTTTCTATTGCACACCCTAGTGGTATCCAGCACTCAAAAGGAGTACTTCTAATAGAAGTTTAAACTGACAGTGAGCACTTTGGAGTATATTTAATTGTGCGTAGCCCAGTATAGCTCTAAGGCCAAATATGGTTTCCATGTGAGGAAAAAAATCTGCTAAAAAGTCAGGTCCTCTCTCATCCAGTGAGATGCTTGTATTCCATTGCAAAAGCTCCAAATGGGACTCACTAAGCAAAGCCGTCTGATGTTCCTGATTCCTACAATTTCACTTGTTCAGTTCCTCAGTGTTTTGGCCACTTCAAGCTGGGTTGTGAGACACTGTAAGCAGGCCTGGGAACATGAAAGAATTCAGTTCACAAGAAATATTTATGTGGAAATACCATTTCCTATCTAGAATCCAGCCATAGGAATCCCAGTCTTTGTGTTTTCTAGTCCGTTATCGTGGCAAACCAGGCATCCTTGGCACAGAAGGTAAAACAGAACAGAAGAAGGTAAGAAGAAGCTAAGTTATTTTGGGTCTTTCCTCATAAATTAGAAAGCAGCAAGACTGTCTTTCTCTGTTTGATTTTAGAAGCTTTATTTACATATCATGCTGAATACAGCCAGTAAGCAACTCTATATCATGTTGAACAACTACTGAGCAAGAGGAGGCAGAAAAGCAGCAGAAAAGATAGTGTAGTGGAAGGCCCTGAGGTGTACCCATGTACAAATTTAATACTTGAGTATGTATGCATCACAGATCCATATGAGAAGAACACACTGATGACCAAGCAACAGGTATGTGTAAGTTTTGTACCACTGTGGTGTTTCACTTCCAAGTGTGATCCTGAACCAACAAACCTGCAAGGACCTAGTGTGGCACATGGTGGGTTGCTCAGCCTTATTAGTGACATGTTCAAACAAAGTAAAGCATTCCTCAAACGGATGAAGCCTGTTAGAAATAGCACTGAAACAAGTTAAAAACACAGTCTCAACGGGCTTTCTGTAGCTTACAAGGGTGAAAAATTCAGAAGAGATGAATGGACTAAGTGTCCCCTAATGTAACAGTTTTAACTCTCAGGAGTTCTGCTCTAGGATATCACTGTTCAGTTCAGTGTTCAGTGACCACTGTTCAGTGGTCAAACTTCTACTGCTCTGTTCCAGACACCCTTTTTACAATGGCAGGGAAAGGAACCACATGAGGCCACACAACCATCTCTTCCCTATTTCAGAGGATTTTATGACTTTCAGACACAAATTTGATCATATTATTATTATACATTGTGAAAATTCATCAATTTTTCTATTTATCACTGTGGCTTATTCAATGGCCTAATTAGCTGTGAGAACTGGGTCTCTAATCCCTTGTCTGGCTCTGACCTTGAATGACTTTGGGTAAGATAATTTTTATTTCTCAGCTTGCTTTTATCTACCAGGAAGATACTAATGTTGAATTTTTTTCCTCGTGGCTTTAAGGGAAGTATCACTTATGAATTCTTCTGGTGTATGGGAGAGAAAGAATAAGAAACCCAATTATGGTAGGCTCCTTCCTTAGAGACAGAAAGATTCATCCACACCAGAACTTTATAAACCTAAATAAAATCTTTCTTTCTCATTCTGCCTGTGGAGTAACAGCATATGGGTTTGAGAAACAGTATTGTTCAAAACCAGGACAGTATAGATTATTAATTATCAAGATAATTCTAATAAAATAGTATTTTCTACTGGTGGCCATGACCTTGTAAAGGATATTCAAATTCTATCATGTACCTGTTTGCACACACAGACAGAGTTGCCACATCCTCATCACTGAGTCCCTGGTCATCTTACATTTGCAGTATTTGCTATATTTGCAGAGGAAACAATCAGCAAAATTCCCACTGAAGGATAAAATGCAGGTGTCTTTTACAGACCGCTGCACATGCAGGCGTAATCTAACGCAATTCCAAAAGTACCAAGGCTTTTATCTGTACTGTGTCCTTGGTTATAGATACTGCCCTTAAGGCAAGAAAACAGGAAATAATAACAAGATTACAATTTTAATTTTGGACTTCAGATGGAGAAGAGGCCACAGAAGAGGCACCATGTGAACTCAAGGGATATCCATGTGAGTAATGCTTAATGGAGGAAAGTTTATTGAACTGTTTTTTAACTGAAGTGTGAAGAAACAAGATGATTAGATCAAGGACTTCCATGACTAAGACAGAACTTTCCAGGTCCCACTGAAATACTTGGCATGCATTCCTTATTTTATCAGATGCATGGGGAGAAGCTCCTGTGGGAGGTCACTCTTCTGGAACAGGATAAAACCTAGCACAGCCCAACACAGCATCGTAGTGTTCAGAGTGAGGCAAGTTTTCTTCAGGAGGAGCCACAATTTCTCACAGAAATGAAATATCTCTAGCCAGCTGAGTTACCAGTTTGCAAGCTAGCTTGTTCTAGGGACTGAAAGGGAGCAACTGATAGTCTGTATTTTGCATCTGGGTGAAACAATTGCCATTTGCATTTAATATTGTTGGTGACAAAATAGAGTACTAAGACATGCTACTCACTGCTCTGGTCTGTGCACTGTTGCTGTGAAATGCTGGCAAGATAGGTACAGCTTTGTCACCAGAACTGTCTCAGAGACACTGCTTTCATAGTTTGGTATTATGACAGCTGCCAAGTTGCTCTTCAGTTTCTTTTCACCTGTAGTGTACTTCTTGCAACCTCCTTGCATGGTCATTGACTCTGCCTGCTTTCACAAGCAGTGAAGTCATTGGCTCCCATCAGTCAAAATGATCCCCAGCTTCCCCCACAGCTTATGCAATCCAGCGGTATTGCTTGCTGCCACTGGAAATGCCCACAACCCACTGGAATTTTAGAATTTTAGATCCAGGTTATCTTCTCAGTAGGCACTGTTAATGAAACTGCACGTGGCTAAAGGAAAGCTGGAAGTGAACCAGGTGGTCAGAAACCAGGAACACCTTTGTACCAGGAACAAAGGGTGCACATGCATGTAAGATGTCATACAGCAGAAGCTGTATAAAACAATTGGCATGGGAGGGAGGTGGTGCCAAGGTATGAGGTTGGCACTTCCTTCTTTCAGCAGGTTCTGTCCTGCCTTTCCCAGCACCTTGATATGTGGGCTGCTCTGGTGTGGGCCCTCATTGCCTTTGAAACAGACTGAGAAGGTATTTCACTAACTTAAACGTGTGGGAATTGTGGGGCTGGGGCAGACGTATGGGAGCTGTGGTGTAAGACAGTGGAGAAGATGGAGGTGTTGGATTGGCAAAGGGAAAAGATGAAAGAATGCCATGAGCACAGTAGATGGAAAACTTAGAGGAAAATGAAGGCAGGTGAGAGAAGGTGAGAAAGATGGTGCTTTTATCATGGATGCAATCTAGGGAAAGGCCACGAAGCCGTAGTAAGAAAGGCAACACAGAATCAAAATGCATAATGTATGTGCCCTGTGCATCTGAACCAGAGAAGGAACACAGACAAGTTGCAGGTCTTTCACTCGTCCCAAGCCTAGCCTGCTTACATGAAGTGGCAGGAAGTCAGTGATGATGGGATGAAAAGTCCTCGTGGTGTGGACGGACCAAGACACTTGTCTGGAGTACAGGGCCTTGAAGGGAAGCCGTATGAGAAGTGGCTGAGGTCCCTTGGTTTGTTCAGCCTAGAGGAGACTGAGGGGAGACCTCATTGCAGTTACAACTTCCTCCTGAGGGGAAGAGGAGGGGCAGGCACTGATCTCTATCTGTGATGATCTGTGACAAGACTCGAAGGAATCTGCATGAAGTTTTGCCAGGGGAGGTTTAGGCTGGACATTAGAGAGGGGTTCTTAACCCAGAGGGCAGTTGGGCACTGGAACAGGCTCCCCAGGGAAGTGGTCACAGCACCAGCCTGACAGAGTTCAAGAAGCATTGCAACACGCTCTCAGGCACATGATGTTATTCCTGGAGCTGTCCTGTCCAGGGCCAGGAGTTTTGACTTGATGATCCTTGTAGGTCCTTTCCAAGGTATTCTGTCATTCTGTGAGTGGGACAACACACGGCACTCCGTGGGCATCCTCTTTACAGAGTTAGAGTTTAATTGAAGGACACTTCTAGCAGTCCTCTGCAGACCTGACAAACGTGGAACGGAGGAAAACAAAACAAAACAAAACAAAACAAAACAACCCAGAAAAAAACAACACGAAAGAAAGGCTTCAGCCCTGTGCCTGGAGTCGCAGCTCCCCAAATCTGTCAGAACGAGTAACGCGTAAGTGACGGAACGCCGGCTCAGGGCATGCGCCCAGCTGTTCTCTGCCGCTCTTTCCCCGCTCATTTTACATAAAAACCATCTGATTAATGCGTGTCCTTCGGGTCAGGCCGGTGCTGGATCCCCTTACCTCGGCCGCTTCCTTCCCTCGGGCGGAGCCCGCCCCGCCCCGGCAGCCCGCGCGGGAGGGCTGCCGCCCTGCCGAGTAGTTTCCTCTTCCTCCAGCAGCGCGGCCGGGGCGGGAGGAGGAAGGGGAAGGGGCAGGGGCCGAGGCCGGGAAGGCTCCAGCGCGGCCGCCGCCGTCGCTGGTGCGGCAGGGGCGGAGCGGCGCGGGAGGCGGCGCCAGCGGCCGGCGGGGCCCGGAGTCACCGTGTCACGGCGCCCGGGAAGCCGTTGCCGCCGGATCCGCCCCCCGCAGGG
>VYZQ01054977.1:40383-76349 GCA_013400655.1 Mystacornis crossleyi
GTTTCTTAAAAGAACCTTTATATGAAGTTGTCTTCAATTTTCTTTCAGTTCTCACGCTCCTCTTGCCCTGAGACTGCCTGGTCATGACTTTAGAAATCCAGACCATGGGAGTCCATGTTGTGAAAAGAAATAATTTAGTGCATTATCAAAAATACATGCCCCTATTTTAGCTTACGTGTTTCTTGTCAGGCTTTTCTTTTTTCCTCTGTGTACTGTATTGGGGATTGAGGTCACTGTTTGAAATGCACAGTTGAAACTTCTTAGCCTGTTAGCAACAGTTATTTTTTGGTATTAAACATGGGCTGAAAGGACAGCATTGCTAAGTTCTAAATACTAATCACAGGGTTAAGAAAACTGAAACGTAGTAATATTAAATGTCAAAGATTTCCATGTACTGCAATGAGAACTTGTTCTAAACTATATTTTTTTTTAATGCCTATAATCAGAAACTAAGAGCGACTACAAATTTTGTTTCTTGCAACTTGGGTAATTCTCTTTTGGAAGTCTTTGATAAATGCACCTTTGGCTTAATGCCTTTTATATGTGTATGCTGTAGAGACACAGAGGGATTATTTTCTACTATTTAAGTATGCCTGAAGAATACAAATAGATGGAAGAAGGTTCACAGTGAAGTGTTGAGGTGGGTAATAGGATTTGAAGAGCAACCTCTATATTGCTTGGTGTTTATGCTGTTTATTCTCTAAATCAGAATAAAAAGCCAAGGTCTATAAATTTCATATATCCAAGCATTGCTCCCACAGAACTAGTATCAGGAAAGAAAATACTGCAGCTCATCTCTACAGTAAGACTCCTGGTTTGATTAACTGCAGAACAAGAATATCACCAAATTGCAAACCACAGCAAACTCTGATAGCACCTAATTACTACTGACTTTGTAAGCTTATAGAATGGAGACTGAATTGGGAAAATTGCTAAATAACATATTCCTTAGAGTTCAGGAAGGTCTGTGGCATCATTCCGAAAATGTTTTGATTTTAGAGTTCCCTGCAGGATACACATAAAGGCGTGTACCTTACAGTATTGTACAGATGCTTAAAGAAATTGGTGACTTTTCAAAGGCCTTGTATGGCCAAGAAGATCATTTGACTTTGAGGAACATGCAAAAAACTAGGAGCTAAGAAATGTTAAATTTGATTAGAAAATCAGTAATAAATGGCAGTAGTAATCTAAAATTACCTGATACAGGGTTGTTAGGATAGTTGTATTAGTGGATATTAAAAATCACCAAGGTTCGATATTAATGGCTGAGAAGAAAATAATCTCAAGGCAACTAAGTGGTATTGTTGTGGTTTATCCCCAGCCAGCAGCCAAGCCTCACACAGCTACTTGCTCACTCCCCACCAGTGCAATCAGGGAGAGAATTGGAAGGGTAAAAGCTGAAAATTCCTGGCTTGAGACAAAGACAGTTTAATGGGGAGAGCAAAAACCATGCACACAAGCGAAGCAAAACAAGGAATTCTTTCAGTGCATCCCACAGGCAGGCAGGTAGTCAGACATCTCTGGAGAGCAGGGCCCCATCATGTCTAATGGTGACTTGGGAAGACAAACAACAACACTCCAAATATCCTCCCTTCCTCCTTCTTCCCCCTTCAATATACTTTATATCCTGAGTGTGGTGTTACATGGTCCAGAATGTGCTTTGGTCATTTGGGGTGACCTGTCCTGTCTGTGTCTCCTCCCAATCTCCCATGCACTCCAACTTCCTCACCACTGTAGCAGTAGCAGTGCAAAAAGCAGAAGGGGCCTTGGCTCTGTGTAAGCCCTGCTCAGCAGTAACAAAAACATCTTGGTATTATCAGCCCTGTGTTCAACACAAATCCAGAAGACAGCCCTGTACTTCACACTGTGAAGAAAATTAACTCTATCCCAGCTGAAACCAGCACAAGCACAGGACTAGTGAAGTCTTCAGTTGTTTCCTGATGATATGGGAGGTTAAATTAGAGTGTTTGTAATGTATGACAGTATAACTGGGGAGTTTTCTTAAGTAAGGAAGATGTCACTAGAAACACAAACTGGAAGCCTGTTAGTATAGCTAGATGTGCGAATTGTAGTTTACTTGGCTATTGACAAACTTCAGTACTGTTATCTGTAGACAGGTTTGTTTCAAAGGTATGAAAATACTTTAATAGCAGTCAACTTACAGTTTTTGCTTATGATACGGAGGAAAGTGGACAGCTAGTGAGAAACTGGTAGTATCAAGGAAAAGGAAGAAGAGTGGGGAATCCTCTGTTATGAAACTGATGCAAGCACTTCAGAGGAGGTCACTGTCATTTTTCTGATTTTAAAAGTGCGCATGGGGATCAGTGAGTCATTTGCCCAAAATCCATCTGCTACTGATGAAAAGGAGCCTGTACTATTGAATCCCACTACCACTCTGGCCAACACTGTCTAGATGGAGATATCTGTGGAGTTCAGTTAAGTACTCTGCCGGAAGCTGTGGCCAGGTTGTTTGTGGTTGACAGCTGACCAAATGGATGATCCTTTCAGCATGGAAAAACTCACCTATTATTTACCTCTGTGAAAGTTACAATCAGTTTTTAGATTGCCTAGGTGCTGTAAAAATCTTGCAGAATATACTGCAAGAAGATGGGAGTTTTTCAGGTACTCTGAAAGAGCTTTTGTTGTCAACTTGACACGTTTTAATTTTTTTTCCTTAAGATTCAGACTAGTATAGGAGCCAGAATGAGAACACTGAAAACAAGTAGAAAGCTCTAGTGTTTTCTGGCTGTGCATGTTCACTCTTGCAACCATCTGGCTGCCATATTTATCTTTCAGGAGTCAGCGTCTGACCTAGTATTAATTTTGAAGCAAGATGGGATCCAGAACAATGGCAGTGCTGTTGTTCCTCAGCCCCCACAAGAGATACTGGAAAAAATGCTTCAGCACACACCAAGAGTGATATGTTTTTCTAAAAGAGACGGAGCTTAATATAAAGTGTGAAGCCTCCTATGTAATGAGAAGTGGGCTTTAAAGCACAAATCCAATTAGTTTATTTCAGAGGGGTCAAAGAGTAGAATTGTAATAGGCCTGAAAAGAACAGGAATGTGCTTACCAGGCAGCCACTGTACTTTCGTGCTCTTTGTAGATCAGTTTGTCAGGACAAAGAGAAGTTCATAGCAAATTTCCTAATTTTCTTTTTCCTAAAAAAGCATTTTAAGCTGTTAGGATGCTTTAGAGTCTAAGCATGTGGCTTACCCATTAACACATCATTTTAAAGTGGCTATACTGACAAAGAAAGTAATACAAATTGTTAGTAGGATTCTCTGCCAAAATCATACTGTGTTACTTTCATTGAAGGACAGAACCTACCTTTGTTCAGAAGTGCCTTCACGTGTCAGCTAAGCTGTTTGTGTGACAGAAGATCCTGCCGCTTTTTGTGCCCAATTCCTAAGCAGAGGGAGTTGATTAAATAATAGGTACCTTAATAATGTGTAGTGTGGGATTGTCTGGATTCACCAGAATTCAGCTTGAGACTTTTGTGTGGTTTTTTGTTTGTTTGAGGTTCTTTTCATGCACTGGAGCAAGATGCGTTTGCTAAATGTGTATCATGCTAAGTCTGAGCATCATAGTTTGTTTGGAATGGGGCTCTGGGGCAGCTTTGAGGGTAATATGTATGGCTGCTTCGTAAGTGATACAGGAATATATATACTTTGTTTTGTTAAGTGGTGTGTTGCCACCATTTGGTCTCTTCAGACGCTGAAAAAAATGAAATAAATACACTATAACTTGTGTCATAGCATCATTTTTGTTTATACGTATATAGCACATTGAAATTACCGTACTTATATAAAGAAGAGTGAAACTAAAATTCCTTACTGCTGTGTACCCTTGTAAAGAACTACATCTTAACAAAAGGTACAAGCTATTAGGAAATGTGTTCCTGAATCAGATATCTCTTTGAAAGATTGATTATTACCTAAGGAATTCTCTGATACTTCTGTTTTGTCACTAACCTCCTACCAATTTTAAGAATGTGCTAGTTAGATTTAAATATTAAGTATACATTTAACTTTTATAGTTATAGAGGGATAAAAAAGCAAAACTGCTGGTATTTTTGATTGCATTTTCACATTTAATTCAGGTTAATTCAGGTTCTTGGAGTTTTTTTCCCCACGAAGGAAAAGCTATAATGTCTAAACATTGTTGTACTTGAAACTGACTTCATAAACTACTGTTGGGTCCTCATCAGACAGTGTTCTGATCCTTCCACTTCTTTATATTTATGGGTCATGAGTCTTATCCTAGAAGGATACGATTGAATCTGGTTTTACATTTTTACTCAATAATCTTGTCTTCCTAGACATCTTGAACAGAGGGCTTTAGAGGTCCAGAGGAGTTTGAAGAATTATGGACTCCTGCTTTTGTCTTTGAACTGAACCAAATTTTAATATCTGAGAGATTTCTTTGTGGTCAGAAGAGGTAATTCTTCAGTCATGGGCACGTTGCATTCTAAACTGATAGATTTGTAAATGAAAACAGTAGCACAATTGCAGGTTCCTTCACTTCTGCAGTTGTGGAGGCATGGTATTTTCATTTCTTCCCATATTACCTATAATTCTTAATTAACTTCATTAACAAAGGACCCCTTGGTAGTCAAGAGCATGACTGTTCATAAATTTTAGGATTTTTTTATGTCCTCGTAAAAACAAAAGAGATAGGGAAATACCTATTCAGTGTCTTCAGTGCTCAAAACAGAGACAAAGATCCATACGATCACTTGATTACCAACCTTTTTTTTTTGTAACTTAGGTTTTAACTTAAAGGAAAATTTATCTGCTGATCTGTATTTCACATTAGAAAAGAGATTTTGATTGTAACAGGTGCAGAGAGATGAAAGTTAAAGAGGAAAAAAGAAGGGAGGTATAAACTTAAAAAGGAAAAATATCTGGATTTGCCAGGTATATATAACTTCTACACATTTTTTATTATTTCTTTTCCCAGAGGAAGACATATTTGTTTAGCATTCTCCTGTATGTTTGATGTATATTACAAGAAAGATGTAGAAGGAGGTATGAGTGGGAGAACATGCCAGAGGTATAATCAAGAGACTGCAAAGAACTCAGATTTTTATTATATTAGTGAATAAATGTTTTGTTTTGTGTTCTTTGAAAGCAAGAAACAACACAGGATTTGATAGTCTTTTCAAACCTCCCCCCTCCGTGATAGAACTGTGTGTGCTGCTAAAATTCGTGGCATCTGGTTTGAGCTAACAGTGTATCTGAGGAAAAGATACTTCTACGTGCATGCTTACCTATTTACAGTTCTCTTTAGATGAGTTGTGGCCCTGTGCCCTTTGCTCAGCTGTAAGGTTGGAGTTGGTACTGTTGCATTACTTGAAAATACGTTCATTCATTCTCAGCAAGTTTTATAGGTAGAGGTTTTTAGGCAGTCTGATACTTAGGAAGGGACTTGTTTGTTTTATTTTTTGTTTATATTAATGTGAATGGGAAGCTTATTCGTGTTTCCTGTAAAATACAAAATACCTGCAGAGGATGAGAGAGAATAACGTTCTCTTCTTGCATGGTTTGATAAATTTTCGTCTTAAGTTTGGGGAACTTCTGTGTTAGCAGCTTAAAAGTGCCTACTTTTCATCAGTGGTGCAGAAGTGCTCACATTCAACACACCTAAAAGTTGCAGCCAGTGTGTAACAGATACCCAGATTCCTTTTGCAATTTCAAACTTTCATGTTATTTATTTGAGACATTTCTAAAACTACTTACTGCAAAGCAGTGGTTCAAGTATGACATACTGACATTTGATGTCACCGAGGACTTCTAAATTTTCATAAATATTTGAGGTATTGTCAAGAGTTCAGCTTCTGAAATTTCATCTTGTGATTGAAAAATGCTATAGTTGACCCTGTATGTGGGATAAGAACAGTGGTGGGAGAGTGGAAGTTTGGCAGTATCAGCAGCATCATGATGGAAGTCTTTTTTCCTAGTAAATATTAGAAAACTAAGTTAGAGTGTGCTAATGAAAATGAAATGTAGTTTCTGGTTTTTTTATCAGTAACTGAACCCCTCCTGAATATAGCCATTTCAATGAAAAAACAAATTAATTTAGCAGGGATTACATTGAAGTACATTTCTAAACAGAGGTTAATGTGAACAAAATTAATGATGATACTACTTTGAAGTAACCTCTATTTAATCTCTTTCTGTTTCAGACTTGTACTATGGTGGAGAAGCTTTCTCTGTAGAGCAGCCGCAGTCTTTCACTTGTCCTTATTGTGGGAAAATGGGTTATACGGAAACATCTCTTCAAGAACATGTTACTTCTGAGCATGCAGAAACATCAACAGAAGTGGTAAGAAGCCTCACAACTTGCTTTCATGGCGGAAATATATTTTAAATAGTCTCATTTCTGAAAAATTGTCTTTCTGTTCTTTCTTAAAGCATGTATTTATTTAAATGCTTTGTCAGAAGACAAAGGACCTACATTTGAGAATGACATCAAAATTCTTCTATGATTTATAGGTATCATAATATAATGAGCTTGCTTCCTTCTTTTAGAGTTTTTGCTTGTTGTCCTGATATAAAGGCCACTTAAACATAGGAGATTGTTATGCTTTAAGACAAAATTTAGAAAGTTCTGGTGGTTATTCTGTCTAGTTGTGTCTCCTTTTTCACAATTAGTATGTAATTGATCTGCAAGCCTACAGCTATGGCGGTCTTCTGTAACTGTAAGAGAGAGGAAGACATGCAGATAGTTTGTTGTGTTTTCTAATAGTTTTAATAGTTTTTGTTCTGTTTTCTAATGGACCTCTTACTTTTATGCAATGGGATTTTATAGTTGTTTTTAAAGTATTCCTGGCGAAGGAGGGGGTTTCCCCATCCATAACTAGTAGGACACTAAATGTGGTTTAAAAAGCACTTTAAACAAGTTTCAACATAAATACTTTAATTGGAGATGTTAACTCCCACTGTCTTGAGTGACCTTGGGAGAAGGAGAAACTGGGTTAGCAGAATGACATCAAGGGTGCTGTTCTCTGGTTAAGGGTTTTACCATAGACCCCTAGGAAAAAAGTGATGCTTGAAATGGATTACTCATCACTAATATACTGTGAAGAAATCAGTTATAAATAGGTTCTCTATTCTAATTTTCTAGTTTTCTTTTCTTCCACAGAATTCTTTGAAAGTTAATGAATGAGTCTTCAAACCTAATAAGGAACTTGGGTGAAGGGGTGATATGCAAAGGTGTTTGTTCACCTTTTTTGGGACTCAAAGGTGTTAAGATCTTTCTTAAAAACACAGGAAATGGAAAGGTTTACTTCACAGTCAGTTGCACTGTGGTATAATTATTTAACCCGGTGACACACAGCAATTTTTAGTCTGGAGTTTTTCTTAAACATTGCAACTTTCACACATAGCATCAACCATTGAAAGTTGTGCATTTGGGTGACTATTTTGTTTGCTGGCTTGGTATTGCAATTCTGATTTGCACCACTTGATGTCAGTGATATGTTCCTGACACAGAGTGTCCATAGATTCTGGGTTTTTAAACTTAAGATGCCCTCGTTTGCAGTTGTGACTTCTAGAACCCTGAACATGAAGCCTAAATTTGTGATTCTTCACTCCTGCTACTCTGGTGAATCCTGAAAGAGTTACATGTGTTTAAAAAAAAAAAAAAATCCCACAAAACTTTTTATGCATCAGTCTGCAACACTGCTATATCATTGTTACAGTGTGTGCATGTCTCTCATACGTGTGGAGCTGGGAACTGGGCACTGGTGCTGGACGAAGGCAAAAGATCACAACCCTTGACCTGCTGGCAGCTCTCTGTTCCATGCAGCCCAGAACACCGCTGGCTTTCTTTGCCACAAGAGTACACTGCTGGCCCATGGTCCACCAGGACCCCAGGTCCTTTGCTGCAAAGCTGTGTTCTGTATGACTGGCCTTCAGTGTATTCCTGGGGCTGTGCCTGCCCAGGTGCAGGACTTGGTACTTCCCCTCCGTGAGGTTCCTGTTTGTTGGGGGTTGAGGAGGTTTTCTTTTTGTGTGTGTGTTCTTTTCTTCTCCTCTCAAAGGAATTTTTCCCCATGTTAAGGCACAATTGCTGGGTACTTAAGAGAAAACAAAGGACCTAGCCAGCCACAAGGGAGGGGCCCAATTGTCCCTTTTTGGTCTTGGTGGTGTCTTTCTCAGGTGGGGGAGCAGAGACATCTCAAGATTTAGAACTGGGAAAAGAGGTGGGGTAGAGTGCTTGGTGCTCATTGTTCTCCTCGAGTTTGGAGGGAGCGGAGACTGCAGTGACCGTGGGGAGAACTCATCTCACTATGAGGCCGTGTTTTCTGCTGTTTGTCCTCCTGCCCTGCCGTGCCCCCCGCCATCCCTTCACTGCTGCTTTTGGAGTTTTCGCTGCGCCATAGCACCGCGGGCACCACTCCTTGCCTGCCGAGGGGTCCCGGAGTTTCCTGCTGCGGCTTCGGAGTTCTGTGCATCTCGCCTGCCACCCGGGATTCTCTTCTGCATTCCTCCTTGCCGATCCAGCCTGCTGCTCCCGGGGAATCCTGCTGAAGTTTTCTTCCGTCCCTTCCTGGCGTGGGAAAGTCAGCATTCCCACGTACTCCCCGATCTCGCTCCGGAGCGCCCCTGCCGGCTGTGGCCGTCACTGCAGCAAAGGGGAAAGTGCCTGACAGCCCCGGCAGCTGTCACTGGGGCCTGATTTTATTCATTGTTACTGCCTTAGTTATTGTTGTTTTTGCTTTGCCTTGTTGTACATATATATATATATATATAAGTAAAGACCTGTTATTCCTATTTCTCATATATTTGCCTGAAAGCCCCTCATTTTCAAAATCATAATAGTTTGGGAGGAAGGGGGTTACGTTTTTCCATTCCAGGGTGGGAGGGGGACTCCTGCCTTCCTTAGTAGACACCTGTCCAAACCAGGACACTGTTGTCCCATTTCTTCAGTTTTTTAAGGTCACTAAATGGCTGCACAGCTTGCTGGGATGTCAGCCGCTCCTCCTAGTTTTGTATAATCAGCAGAATTCCCACTGATCATCACCCTCTGAGCCCAGCTGTTGAGACAGTTTTCACTCCACCTCACTCTCTGGTTATCCAGCCTGAGCACCAACGACTTCTCCTTGAGCATCCTGTGAGAGACAATGTCTGTGGTCTTACTTGAAGTCCAGGTAGGCAATTTCCCCTACTCTTCGGTCATCTACCAGACCAGGCGTTTCAGCACTGAAGTTTATGAAGTTGGTCGAGCATGCCTTCCTTCCCCTTTGTGAAGCCAGTGCTGACTACTGTTGATGATTTTCTTGTCTTTAATGTGCCTATAAGTGGTTAACAATAGCTTCCTCCACTTTCCCAGAGATCAAAGCAAGATGACCAGTGTGTAGTTCCCTAGGTCCTCCTCTTACTTGCCTGTCTTTAAGACAGGAGTGAAATTTGCTTTACTCCAGTCCTCGGGCACCTCATCCAGTCACCATGGTTGTTCAAAGATTGAGAGGACCCTCGCAATGCCAGCTCCCTCAGCACCACTTGGTGGATTACACCATCACAGCCTGTGGGCTGAAGTATTCCAGTTCACATACGTATTCTGCAGAGTAATCCTCTTCCAGCAGAGGAATGTCTTCACTGCTCCAGACTTTCCCCCTGCTCTCTGGGGCCTGGAGTGGCCAAAGACCAGTCTTGCCAGTAAAGACCATAGCAAAGGAGGCGTTTGGTATATCAACTTCTTCTGTGTCCTGTGTAACTAAGCCTCACATCTTTTGAGCAATGGGCCCACATTTTCCCTAGCTATCTTTTTATTTCCTATGCACTTCTAGAAGCCCTTCTTGTTACCTTGGACATTACTTACCTGATGCAGTTCCATTTGGGCTTTAGCTTTGCTTACGTTGCCCTGTGATGCTCAGATAACGCGTACGTATCCCTCCAGGGTTACCCTAGGAAGGTAGCCTGTGTATGGGTTTTTTTGTGTTTGAGTTTGTCCAGAAGTGTCTTGATCATCCATGTAGGCCTCCTGGCATTTTTGCCTGCCTTCATGTTCACTGGGATGGAGAAATCTTGAGTTTGGAGGGGAGTGATCTTTCAGTATTAACAGACTTTCTTGGGGCCCCTTTACTCTCCAGGTTCTTACACCATGGGACTCCTCCAAGCAGATACTTTGAGGCCAAAGTATGCTTTGCTGAGATCCAGGGTCACGAGCTTGTTTTTCATCTTCCCTGGCCTCAGGATCTTGAACTGCACCATGTCAAGGTCACTGCAGCCAAGGCGTTCTTTGACCTTCACATTGTAACTGATCCCCTCCTTTTTCGTAATTATGAAGTCCCATATAGCACCTCTCCTCGTGTGCTCCTTTGTCACTTGGAGGAGGAAGTTACCCTGAGTGCGCTCCAGATGCCTCCTGGATTGCAGTCACATCATGTTGTCCTTCCAGCAGATTCTGGAATCTCCAGATTCCAGAATCCATGAGGATCAGGTCCTGCAAGTGTGAGGCAGCTGCTCTGTCTCTAGAGGGCCTGATCTGTTTGTTCCTCCTGATCAGGTGGCCTATACTAGACAGCCCCTATAACATCACCTTTGCCTGTTCTCCTTTTAATTCCAACATGTAAGATCTCCATCAGGTCCTCCTCCATCCAGACAGTGCTTTTAATGCACCCTGGCTGCTCTCTCACTTAAAGAGCAAGCCACCCTTCCCGTTCAAGGAGCCCTCTTCCTCTTCTAAAGAACCACTGTGTCTTCACCCATATAATGTCCAGGACAATGGTTAGAGTTGTACAGCAGAGGAATCTGGGAATCAGTATGATGATTGTTTTTGTTGGTGTTGGAGGCTCAGGTTAGTTGGACTGGTGCAGATGAAATGCAGTGTTCAATTAGAAGTCTTGCTAGCATTGTAAATAAAAGAAGATTTAGGAGACTTTATCAAATACCATCTCTTCAGTCTTCTTTCAGAACAAAGATGCAAATTTTCTGCTATTACATTGCAGTACAGCAGCTCTCTCCCCTTTGGGAAGGCAGTAACTAGGCTCCTTCATACATGAATTGTAAGCACTAGGTTGTTGGTACTTTGATGGTAAAACTGGGGAGAGCTTTTTCTGCCGGAATGAAATGGACAGTCTGAGACAGTCTCAGTGTCCCTGTTCATCCTCAAATATCCCAGTGATTCTTGTTGAGGTTACAGAAGTGCTTGTCGCTTAAAGTGGTTACTTTGTATGTAAATGGGGAAGTAGTGGTAATACAAGCACAGTTCTGGAAACTGCCAGGTGTTCTTTGAGTGGGATTGACTTAGGCCTTTAGAGTCATCATTCAGGGTTGCATGTTGATTTCTTAATACAAATGCTCATAAATTCAAGAGTAACTTCTGACAACATTTGCCTTTCATCTGCACCATTTGTTCATGCATGTTATAATTAACAATGATTTTTCGCTGTGTCATGCTTAATGAGCGATCCAGCAGTCTTTGTTGTGACTCTGCCAGAGCTTATGCTTAACTAAATTGTTGTTTGTGTGTAACAGTACTGGAGTGACTTTCCGAGTCTATAGTTCTTGAAAGTTTAGTTGACACTTTGAATTAGGGGTGGAATACTTCAGTTCCTTCTTACTCAACATTTGTTATAACTTTTCTTAGCTGATGTTTTTCTGAGGATTGAGTATATTCACAAATATGTGCAGTTCATTATATCTTTATCATGTTAACAAAGAACTTTCTGGTGCTTTCCTGTTTTCAAGGGTGGGTTGTTCTTGTTATGTTGTGTTTCTGCTTCCTCGGAGTAGCTTAAATAGAAGAAGATTGCTTTGAAAGTGTTGCGTTCCCTTGGTAGGAGATAAAGCAGCTGTAATGAAGTGTAGGGAATTTAGAACCGTCTGTCCAATACACATCCATTCCTATATCCCTGCAGACTGCCTGTATGATATGTTGGTATAGCTGAGTATTTATTATATTATGCTGTGATAAGATGTACCATGTAGTGCACTTGTTTGGCTTCTGTAGTGGTGAAAAATCTGTGGAGAGAAATGCTGAATATTGAAAATAAGAGGGAAGGAGTTGTAGCAAAAAGCTTTTAAAATGCCTGGTTTTCTTTTCAGAACTGGCCACTGAAATCAGAGTGGAATTAGATGCAGTAGTTCCTGTCAAAAGCAGCTGAGATTTTACAGTAAACTTATTTCAGGACCTTGTTCTCACCTGCATGAGAGTCCAACAGATGCGTGTTCTTTTATACAGGTGTTCTTAATGCTCGTGATCATTTGAGATCTACATTCATCAGCTTATGTATACACATGAAAAATGAAATGCAAGATGCTGTTTGTGGAGTCATTCAAAGAACAAGTCTGGCAACAGTACATTAATGTTAATAGAACACTATGGCAATAGTAGCGGTAGTGTTTGCCTGCTTAGTTAACTGTAGTTTGGTTTAAAAAACAAAACAAACAAAACCAACCAACCAAAAAAGTGGTTGTGGGGGAAAAAAAAACCCAAACCAAAGAAAGACCTCAATACCTTCTCTCAAAGTACTGTTGTGGATGGGCATGGAGATTAGCCCCTCTTCTGCCAAACCTGCACTTCCTGGGTGGGATGGTCTCAGCTTGATACTTAGCAAATATGGCCAGTTTCATTCTGATGCCTCTGCTGGGATGAGTGTCAAGCAGGCAAATAACATTCCTGTATGATTAGACTTGACTGTTTGTGGCAGAATTGGCATGCAAGTACTGATTTCCAAGACACTGCAAATTGAGTTTGAGAATCCTAGCTCTGGTTTTCACAGTATTCTGAAATTAATAAAGTAAAAGATGGCTGAGTTGATGTCTGCACTTCAGTAATTTTTCTGAGTTTTTCGAGTATGTTGATATTCAGGTGTTTGTGAATAACAGAATGTGATTTTAAAGCATAAGAGCCAGTGTCTAATAATTGACTCAGTACAAGTTCTATTTCTTGTAGTACTTATAAAGTTGGGTTTTTTCCTTGCTTTGTCATTTCAGATTTGTCCGATATGTGCAGCATTACCTGGAGGGGATCCGAATCATGTAACAGATGACTTTGCAGCTCATCTTACACTGGAACACAGAGCTCCTAGAGATTTAATATCCTTTCCAATTTGAGGCAGAGAGGCTAGATTGTTTCACCTAGTAGTCATGGTGACTTGGTTTGATTTTTATAGTCAAAGGGTCATATTCTGGATTTCCTGCAACTTAGGTTGCTAAAGATATGTATGTCAAAAATAAAAAGGTTCATCTGCTAGTTTAAAAAAGTGCGGTTGTCAGACTGTGCGCATACTCGTGGGTATAGTTGAGTGTTTTTTGCTCAACAGCAGGAACGTTTAAAGGATTTTGACACAAAGGTTTTTTTCTACTTGCACTGTGTTTTATCCTGCCTCATCATTACTCTTGGTGCTGTTTTATGTATCAAGATTCAGTGCTGTATATATTTATGGCTTAGATGATTGAAGCGTAGCTGCTTGTAACAAAAGATTGTAAACTTGCTTAACTACTTTCAACCCAATCTTTTAATAATGTAATTTTGTAATGTTACTGATATTTTGTAATACAACTCAGAAAACCTTCAGATTTTCTGGGAAATAGGATGTTGTCCTTCAGTTACCTTAGCAGCCAGTTATGGACATTTATCTATGCTTGGTGGCTGAAGAGCTGGAACTGTTGGGGTTTTTTCATCCTTGTTATACAAATATTCGTCTCCTTTTTTAAAAATTTTCCTCCCTAAGATTAACTGATAAAATATCTTTTGGTTTGGGCTTTTATTTAATGACATGCAAGCCATGTAGCATCCCTACAGTAAGTAACCTCTAAATTATTCTTTTGTGTCTCATTTAAACAAACAGAAAGAAAAGACTTTATTATAACTTTGACAGTGGCTTTTTTGTTCAGAGATTTTTAAGAAGGAAAAAGGAATAATGTAAGCTCAAGCAGTTGGAGTAAAAAAAAAAATCCAAGGCCTGTCAAACAGAGTTGATTACACTAATAGAAGGGAAACAGCATTTGAGGTGATGGCTCCACTTGAGTTTAGATTGTGTTTGATTGCATTTAAATTTGTCAGTATTAACATGGTTTAGGGTCAGGACAGACTAAATGTGCAGATTAATTACTATGCAATAATTGGATCAGTGTAAAGCAGTTTGGGTGCAGATTTGCTCTGTGAAAGGTGAATGATGAAACAGTGATGCAAAAACTGGTACAAAGTCAAATGAAAGCAGTTGCCTGTACTTGCCTTTCCCATAGACTGGAATAGAGCTCTCAGCACTCAGCAGGAGCAGGGTGCTGAATACGGTGGCGCTGGCCATGAGAGCTTGATCACAGGCATCCCTATGGTCCTCAGTGGCCAGGAATCATGCCATCATCCCTTTCTGGACCACGTGGGATAAGACTGATGAGGGGAGAATATCTTCCAGACCACCAGATCTTTCCTGGCCTTTGGACAACTCTGGAATGTTGCTTGATGGCTGATGTAGTTCGAGCAGTTTCTCTTGTATCATCTTAGTTCTTCTCATTGTACCAGCTGTGAGATTTTCATAGCACCTGCCTAATTAGGCTTCTTCTAAGAAGAATTACGTAACTTCATAGCAGTGTGCCGGAGTTCAGACTGTGGGCTTCCAGCATTGGCTTAACTGCTCTGTAAGGCAGGAAGTGTAAATTTTCCCAGCTACAGAGTAAAATTAATTTCCTTCTGAAATACACAAGATATTTGATTAGAATTCAAGCTACTGCTGCATTTTCTCCCCCCTAGAACCAGAGATGCCACCAGATTACTTTTAGTTAGGGAATGTTTGAGCTAGAAAACACAGTCTTTTTTCAAATACAGAGTAAGGTTTCAGTATCAATCATCCCAAAATGGATATATTTTGGGAATACAATGCCCACGAGTAAAGACAACACATGCAGAATTTTCTGCTTGTGCTCTGTTTTGTTGGTGTCCAGCGTTGTTAAATTTCCAAAACCTGGTAAGAAGTATGTTGAAGTGTCTGTTTGACATTGGGCTCTACGTCATACCAAGCAACAGGAAGGTCTAAAGCAGGAAAAAAAGAAGAGAAGATGCCCTTTTTCGCTCAGAGTCTGGCAGTGTAGGAAATAAGAATCATCAGACTCTTAACAGGAAGCTGTTAGAAAGCTGCTCTCTGATACACCATTCTATTGCTGAATACGAAATTAAAACTGTACAGAACAACTCTCCCTGCCCTGTAATTGCCTTCACGTACAAAAAGGAGATAAAGAAGGCTCTGGGATTGCACTTTCTCTAGAGTGAAAATTTATTTTGCATTTTGAGGTAAGCATTTACGGTTGGATCTGCTGCAGTTTGGAGGGGTGACCTTATCCACCAGCTGTTAATCAGACATATTTGGTTAATTTTGGGTTTTGGATTTCTTTCCTAAAGTTGTCCCAAAATACTGCATATGTTTCTTACTACAAACCTTGTGCAGCTGTTGCAAGGTGTGTCATTTATTCTTACAGTCTGTGGACAACTCTTTAAAACCCACTTTCTTTCTTTAGCAGGAAAATGTCTGAAAATTCATTAAATACATCTTTTCAGCATTAATCATACAAGTCGTTCTCACATGACTACTCAGTTTAAATGTTTGTCACAAGGTAAGGTTTGCAAAATCTTTTCTTACTCCAGCATAGCTCGTAAGACGCAAGTGCATGCTTGGCTGGTATTTGAAGAATGACTTTTAGCTCAAAACACTTTAAAAACTGCAGTTGGGAGAGTTACCCTAGAGTCTAGCGCTTGAAAAATCCCCAGACAGTATCCTGTACTAACATGTTCAGTTATTAAAAGCTTGCCAAACTACATAGGGTCTATAGTCCATGTAATTTAGCAACTCATCTCCAGCTGCATCCAAAATTGGCACATCCAGAGGTGCAAGACGCTCTGTACTAAGCAAAGTGTGTTCTGTGCTGGGGAGGTTTTCCTCTTGCACCCTAGAAGTTAAGTTTTACTCTGTAGCATAACTAACAGTTTTGAAAGAAGCAAATGTTCTGTAAAGTCATGTTGTACTGGCCAGAAGCTCTCTTGCCATGAGAAGTCAAGTCATTCCTTTCAGTCTTAAGTTCTTGACCTTTATGACATCTTGAGGTTCTGCCTCATAACTGTGATTTATGGAAAGTACATTGGACACTACCCTTACACAGAAATTGATACCATATGAGTGGTAACCATACTATTATAAAAATTTTTAAAATGGGAGATGGAGAGCTAAGCTAAATTCTAGTAACACTAAAATAAAATAGTAAAGTTTTAGTAACGCTAAAAAAAAATAGTAAAAAAATGCTGTTTCATTTTTTACCAGTGAGTCATACTAGTGATTTTTAAGAAGTCTTATCTGGATTGTCTCGGAGGAATGAATGTTAACAGTCTTATGACAAAAATAATATTTAAATAATTTGTTGAGTACTTCTAAATTTGTATGAAAACCTGTAATAAATGTGACACAAAATACAAGCATTTGGTTGGGAGAAGTGGGGGAAAAGGGGAAAATGAAAACAGTCATTGTCATAACTTGAATTAGTGATGTTTCTTTGGCTGTAAGAAGAAAGGTGAAACAAAGGGGTGTGATGGATGTGCTGAATACTCCAGAAACCTACAGTTTCCTAAGGAGTGAAGTGATAAAATTTCTTGGATAAAAGCATGAAGTACAGAAGTCAAAAGGAATTGGTAATTATTTTGATAGGAAATGCAGTTAACTTTTTTTTTTTGATACTTAATGTAAGAATTGGGAAGGGAGAATTGAAACCCCTGTCTCAGTAGTACGCTTGGCTTAAATGTATTTGTGTGGGTGTTCATAGAAAAGTTTGATTTCAAAAAAAGTTACCAGATCAGTAAATCTGACTGCAGCAAAGCTACAATGTACCTTAGCTTTGCTTCAGAAGTTGAATCATTACTTTATGAATCAAGAACAGTACACCTGAATATTTCACCCATCAAATGCCCTTTAATGGTCGTTTAACACTCAATGCCAAACAATTCTGTTTTCTTAACTTCTTGGCTACGATGAATCCAGTGGTGTTCGGCATGTACGTAGGATGTTCCACCCAGGCCGGGGTTTGGGAGGCCCCCGTGCTCGTAGATCAAACATGCACTTTACTACCAGTTCCCCTGGTGGGCTTTCGTCTTCTCAGAGTTCGTATTCTCCAAGCAATAGAGAAGCCATGGATCCTATAGCTGGTAAGAGCTCTAACCACAAATTTTACCCCACTGTCCTCCTTCCACAGAGGAAGGAAAATGCAGAATGACAGTAGTTGCCTTGCCTCTGCGTTGCTGTGAAGCTGCGCTACAGGCACAGTGTCCCATAGTGCGGGTGAAGAGGGGAAGGGTGTTCTTACTGTCAGCATCAGAAAATAATTAGGCTGTGTCTTTAGGATTCCAGGAAATAACTTGTTTGTTCTATTTTTAGCTTTCATTGAAAATAACTTTTTTTTACGAGAAGGAAAAATAGAAAGTGAAGGCAGTTCTGAAAACAAATATAGCTTTGCCTATGGGGAAATCTAAACATTTTAATGTCCTGGTCTTTCACCATAACAGCGTGTTATAGGGAAACCTCAGAATGTCTGCCACAAATCCACCTTTGCTTCAAATGCAGAGGAGACACTGCTCAAACTGGAGCTTGCTACTATCAGGCTGTAACTTCTTCAGGGGTAGGTAGCCAGCCAGCTGTCTTAATGAGGCATTGCCCCTGAAAGGGGAGCTGTGGATCCACCGCCTTCCTTAATCACAGTCCCATTTGCATGCCTTCTGCTGGCTCTGGTGCTCTGCTGGCCTGGTGTGACTTGATGTAACTTATGAAATTAATGGTGAAGAAGTAGCCCATCAAGAGAAGGAAACTAGTTCAGTGGGGTCACAGGTGAGTTTGTTCAAAGAGGGAGGATGTTCTTGAAGCTTCCAGTGCAAGACATCCTCTTTTCTTTTGCCAGGGCAGCTACTTGAGCTCAGTTATAATGTGAAGTGAATGCTGAAGTTTGTTTACAGCCTCACAGGACCTTTCCACTTAGCAGCATTAAATGTGGGATAAAATGCCATTCTTTTGCATCTATTCTTTTTTGGTGGAAGCTGTGTTTCTGCATTTAGAGCACACTGAGCTGGGTGTCCATCTTGTTCCAGAACTGTCTTGAGTTCACACCTGCTTCCAAAATGCTGCTGCTCTTTACTCGAAGCTTTAGCTTACAGTGAGAATAAATATATTTTAATCTTGTCTGTGAGTTTAACGTGTGTGCCTTTTTACTGGAGTAATAAATAGGAAATACCACAGTAATTTTCCTGTTTAAAGTTTATAGCATCAGTTACTTTTCTTAAACATTTCTTCCTCCCTATGGCATTCTCTAGTAATTAAAATTTATTTAATTCTGGTGCTGCTGTCAGGGTTGGTGAAAATTACTTGACCACTCTAGTTTGTATTTTGCTTTATTCCTTCAAAATTAGCTTGCTTTAGAATGATTACATTTCGTTAATGCAATGGAAGAAAAATTGTCATGACCTATAGTAGCTTTGTAATATAGAGGACAGGGGCAGGAGCAAGATTGTCCCCTGCTTTGTCTGCCATTGCATCAACTGCAGCAGTGTCTGAGATAAGAAGTACCTTCTGCACAGGGCATGGAAGAGATTGCAGTAATGCACTGAGCAGTAATTTGCTGCTGATACTTATTTTTGAAAAACCTTTGTGGATAAAACTTGTAAAGAGCATTCCATCTTTCTGAAATGGAAGACTTAAGAACAGAGGGGGCTTTTAATTGCTAGGCCTCCATGCTTGTGGCAGAAATCAGAATTCATACAGAATGCTTTTGATGTGAAGCAGTGATTAAGTATGTTTTCTTAACTAAATTTCTTCTATTAAATGTTTGAAGCAGTGGTACGGTATTTCTCTCTTTGTTGCCGCACAGCATCCCTCTGGGATAATTGGGAAGATGAAGTTTGTGTTTTGAGGGAATGCTTGTTGAAAGGAAAAGAAGTCACCATCCAAAGCCAAAATAAAGATGTTTCTTAGTGGCTGTTTTGACTTGAAGTTTCAGAATTGGTGCAGAGGACATCTTTTGCCAGGCATTACCTGTAGATTGGCTCTCCTGTCACTGTCGAGACATTAAACTTTGACTTGTTATTTGGACTAAATCTGCGTAAATTAGTCTCAATCTTCATGGGCATTAATCTTCATAGTCTTCTCTGAGCATTGTTGGATTTTGATGTTGGTTGAGGAAAATGGAGTTCAGGGTGTATTTATTTTGCTGTGTAATGCTCATTTAAGATCTTAAGTCATAGAAGCTTTCTCTTCTCTGGCAGAGCTTTTATCCCAGCTATCAGGTGTGAGGCGTTCTGCAGGAGGACAGCTCAACTCCTCTGGCCCTTCTGCTTCTCAGTTACAGCAGCTGCAGATGCAACTGCAGTTGGAGCGACAGCATGCACAGGCAGCAAGACAGCAGCTGGAGACTGCACGCAATGCAACCAGACGCACCAACACGATCAATGTCAACACCACTATGACACAATCTACAACAACAACCAACACATCTAACACAGAAAACAGTCAGCAGACTATCCAGAATTCCCAGTTCCTTCTGACAAGGTAACTTGTTCAGTGTATTTACTTGTATTTACCTCGTACAATTTCTGTTTACCTTAGTTACAGTAGAGATACAGAGCTTGATGAAGCTTATGTGTTCGGAGTCAGGCACGTGCCTAGGATGGCATTAATTAACAGAATACTTGCCTGGTTTAGAAATTATACTTAGACCCCATGGTTATTTAAAAGAGGATTCCATCTCCTGTGTCATTCCAGTTCTAGAACACTGACTACTGACCTGAAATGAAAATGTTTTGCACATCTCCTCTGTCACACTTTCCTCAAGCATACTTTAGTTTGTCTGGTATTGCGAAAGAGTGTGGTAATTTTAACAGCTCCTGTGCCTGAATTTGAGTCGGATGGATTTTTATCTTAGTTCAAAATAATGCCATGTGACATCTTTCCATCAGAAGTTCACTTGAGAACCTTAATTAAAGCACCTGCGAGAGTCACAGATGGTGACTTTCAGAGTTGGAGTGAGCAATTTCCTTGCCGCTATCAGGGCATGCATGTACCTTAAGAGAAGTGGAATTACATTCAGTAATCCATACACAGGCTTTATAAGTGCAGTGATGTGTTTTGTGGCCAGTGTCAACTCTACAAGTTGACGTGGAAGCCAGGGAGGCATATAATTGCATGTCCAGGAAGTGGCACCAGCCCTCCCTAAAAGACTCTGTGAATAGCAGGAAACCTCATGAACAGTTTTTGATGTTCCTCTAGCTTTGGGCTCCCCTGGGAATGCTGTTGCAGCAGCAGGGAAGGGGTGGGCTGTTAAATGCATGCGTGTCGTACTGAGGTGCTGGATGTGTTGAAGGACAGGCAGGACTGTCCTGAAGGAGCAGTTTCTGAGCACATCTCAGACTGTGGGTGGTGTATCAGTGAAATAAATGGGCTTTCAGCAACTGCCTGTCTTCTCTTCCCTTGCTGCTGCACAGGTTGAATGATCCGAAGATGTCAGAAGCAGAGCGTCAGTCAATGGAGAGTGAACGGGCAGACTGCAGCCTGTTTGTTCAGGAGCTTCTACTGTCCACCTTGATGCAGGAAGAAAGTTCCTCCTCAGATGAGGATGAGCGGGGGGAGATTGCAGATTTTGGTGCTATGGGCTGTGTAGATATTATGCCTCTAGATGTTGCTTTAGAAAACCTAAATTTAAAAGAGAGTAATAAAGGAAATGAGCCTCCTCCACCTCCTCTTTGATGACATCCCACTTTGCAGACAATGTCCTCTGTGCTGTATTTGCCAATGAAAGTGGACAACAACTATCTTGGGTTTGTTTTGGTGATTGTAATTTCAGGTCTGTCACTCTTGTTACATTGTGTACATTCAAAAGAAAGAGAGAAAAGATATATATGATAATCATTTCCACTTAACTAATTTTTACTTCTAGCAGGTAAATGTAGGTTGCAGTGCAGAGCAGAAGGCTCTGTGTCCTGTACCTTGACATGCAAAAGGCTCTCCTAATACTCCACATTCAAACTGAAGAGGAAAAAAAAAATGAAAAATCTCTAATGAAGCTGCTGTGTGTATTTATGAATATTAATGAATAAAAACTGCTTGGATGGTTTACCTTAACTACTGCATGACGTTTTTTGCAGCGTGCATGAGTTTTAGTGACCTTGTAATTTAAAAACTTAAATACAAGGAGTAAAACTATAAAACACAAAGCTTTCCCATTATTCAAAGGTTACATGATGAAAAAAGTTAGTGCTGAGTAGCAGTTTGTGGCCACAAAGTAGCTTTTTAATAATATGTGACAGAATGACACCTTCAGGTGCTGTTCCTGCACAGGATGGAAACTCTGCAGTGGGATACATTGTTGTGACCGGGGTGTGGTGTTTCGCTGTACCTGACCGTGGTGTTGCCCTCTCAGCTGTCACCTCAGTGTGGAGTTAAACTTCATTTTATGCATCTGTAGGAGACACAACAGTAAGGCCACTGCTGGAAGCTACTGCAAGGGGCTTTTGTGTGCCCTAAAATCAAATGATGTTCAGTTTTGTTTGAAGTTTTCCTTTGTTGTGGTTGTTAAAATTTTTTAATTGTTAAATATGTTTTATTCAGGTGTAGACAATTCATATATTCACTGTGTTTCTTAAAAAAAAAAAAAAAAAGATAACCTGGACCCTATTGTCTTAGTTTAAGAGCCTTTCACACAGCCTCAATCATATTTTGAGTTATTTATGTATTTGCTTCATAGTTTGCAGAGACCTGACAGTATCAGGAGAGCTTGAAGATTTGGATTCCCAGACTGTCAGTATATTACAAGAAATTCTTAATGCTACCTTTAGCACCTTTTATTTATTGTTTCTTCTGGTTATTTTCACTGGTATAAAAAAAGTTGGAAAAAAGCCTTTTAGTTGAATCATGCCACCTACATGCCTATACTGTTAATCCTACTGGTTTGGAAAAGAAAGAATTTGGTGTTCTTGTGCATAGAAACTTATAATAGCCCCAAAGCAAGGACAGAAGTGTTGGTGTTGGCTTTGGTTTCCTTTCTTTTTTTTTTTTTTCCCCCTTTTTTTTCTGTGGGTTTTTTGAATGTAAAGTTAGATCATAAAAACAAAGTGCACACAGCTTCTGATGAAAATTTAAACTAGGCTTATATCATAATTATGTGTCTCCAGATCTTTCACCTCACGCCCTCTCTCTTTCTCTGTATCCTCTCATCTCAGCAGCAGTGTAGAGTAAACATACAGACTTGGACACCACGTGGTGTTCTCAGCAGAACTGTGACATGTATGCTAATCCAAAATAACAGCAGGAAAAAGCAACCCCACTGACTGAAGTTTTAAGTTCCTTCCTCTTTTTTTCTTTTTTTTTTTAATCATCAAATCTTGATTGTTTTCGTGTAGAGCAGCACTAGCTTTGGTTGTTTTTTTGGGGTTTTTTGGGGTTGTTTTTTTTTTGTTTTTTTTTAGTCTCTGCAACAGGAAATTTTACGTGCAGCCTCTGGTTATCCTGAGAGTTACCCCCAGTAGGGACTTTTTTTATTGATTGTTGAAGACTTTCAAAATTTTTTCAAGCTGTAGTTTTTCAAACACATCTTCTGCACATTACAATAAGACACACGGTTCAATAAAGCATTTTCAAGACTGTTGTTCAGTTGATTTTCTTTGGTTTTAATGTATTTTCCAGACAAGTTTGTTCCAGAAATTTCTGCATCTGCCTTTAATTCTAACTGTATCTTCCAACACGAAACCAGTTTGTGTAGACATCCTGGGTGGCTTATATAAATATGTTTTAAAAACAAATGGTTTGGCAGATGATGAAGTACATAATCCTGCGCTCTTCACAGGTAGGTGAATTGGAGGCTGCATAGACCAAGACGGATTTGCAACGAGCTGTTCTCAGTGCAGTGGTTTGTATTGGTTAAGGCTGGCCTCTTACATTGCCTGAATTCCAGACACCACCACACTTGCCTGGAAGGGAATGCAAACCAGTGCTACCCATGTTTGTTTAGAGACTGAATACGTGCTGGCTTGGATTTAAAAGTATTCTTGGACATCACATTAACTTGTTCAAATCTTCAGTTGTGGCAGGGGGCAGTTTGACCCTTTTTTTTCCTTTTTTTTTTTTTTTTCCCCTTTTTTGGGGGTTTTAAAAATAACATGGAAAGGTTACTAGGAGGATATTCTGGTACTGTGTCAGTTTGTATTTGCAGGGAAGCATTTTTCTTTCTCAGAATAAGCTTTGCCAAGGTAGTATTTTTGGGGTATTTCCAAAACATTTATTTTCAGGGTGCTTTGGGCTGCAGCGACGAAAGCCTCCATCAGCTTTGATGACCCCCCTTCCAGGAACAGGAGCCTTAGTGCTTTGCACTTGCACAGTTCTGGAGTGCAGTGAAACCTGTATTGTGACTGGGTGGTCAAGGTCACATAAAGAATTCTGTCAAAGGCACCAGTAAAAGCAATTTTATTACAAATTTTTGAAAGCACGACCAAGTTCTATGGCAAGGTTCACTCTGGTGCCACACAGATAAAGCACACAAAGGAGAACTGGATTGGTGTCAGCCTGGAAGGATACACAGCAGACTGGGGATGCGAAAGGATGAGGATGGGGAATACAAAGGTGCAGAGGGGGAAGGGAGACCCTCGCACTGAGTCACAAGGTTCACAATGGACCCCTTGCCAAACTTGCCCTTGAAATTGCTCAGTGCTCTATGTCTAAAGGATTTGCCAGCACTTAATCACTGACTGAGTTAACTCTTATAGAATGATTCCGTAAGATTTCTTATAACCACAACAGTAACTTAATTTTTAATTTAAAATGGAAACATTGGTGCTACACTTGCTATAAAGTATTGTTTATAAAGTCAGTTTTCACACACACACAGACACGTATGTGTTCAAATATTTGTGTGTGTGTGCGTATGTACAAAGCACCTGTTACAAGCTCCCCCTGAGTTGTGTGAAATACCCGCACTGGATGCCTCTGCCTCTCTCAGTGGGCAAAGGCCTGAGCCTCGAGGAGGGGGTACCAGGCTGGGCCCTGCTGAGAGTTTCTGACAAAGCTCCTTTGAGTTCTCAAACTTGTGGGTTGACGAGCACCGAAGCACACCCTGCTCCAAGTGAGGTGCTGGCACAGCCACTGGGGCCAAGGGACCTCAAAGGGCCTCCTTGTGAGACGCTTGGTTTTAGTCTTCCATCAGTTTCCATACTGGACTCAATCCAGATCAGAAATTTTCCTCAAAAGTCCTGTAACAGTACTGTTTCACTTGAGCTGTGATTCACACAAAAATAAGTTTCCAAGACTGTTCATTAGAAAACAAGTTTGTTGGGCAACAAATTCCTGGGAAAAGGGAAAGTTACTGGTAAGATCAAAGACACTTTATTTGTGAAGGGGGAGATTGTGCCCCTCCACAGGCGGGTCCAAGCTGACTGTACTCTGCTGTGTGGGGGGTGGTGTGTGTGTGTGCTGTGTGTGTTTGTGTCCTATGTGTGTGCGTGTGTGTGTCTGTGTGCTCTGTGTGCGTGCTCTGTGTATGTGCATGTGTGTGTGTGCTCTGTCTGTGTCTGTGTGTGTGTCTGTGTGTGTGTGTGTGCTGTGTGTCTGTGTGTGCTGTGTGTCTGTCTGTGCGTGCTCTGTGTGTGTGCTCTGTGCCGTGCCATGCGTCTGCTCTGCTGGCAGCCGCATAACCTGCATCACTGATGGTGCTCTAGAGCCTGTCAGCGTGGAGAGTGCCAGTTTCGACTCTGGTGAGGGCCGCCAGAGAGCTTTTGTTGGAGACACGGTTATACAGAAAGACATCCAGCCATTCCAATGTTTTGTAACAGTTAAAGAGGTAGGAAAATGGGTGGAAACCATGGAATTTAAGTCCCTGCAAAGCTTTTTTAGAATATCGATGTGGACTGACTGTAACTTCTGCTCTGCCTTAATAAGAGGTCTGTGTTGGGCTTTGTGTACCTTTTTTCTGTTTGGGTCATAGCCAAAGAAAGACTCTTGCACATGGTGGTGTGATAAACAGTGAAAATGCATCCACCTCATGTTTTACTTGTGACTGCCTTCATCGATTGCCTGGCACTGGGGGTTGGGAGAGTTTTCATTCTCTGTCCTTAGCTCAGGTTGGATTTCCTCCTTGGGACAGAGGAGGAAATCCTCCTGTGCTCCCTGTTAGTTTGTGGACAGCGTGGTTTGGAGCAGAAACCAAACACTCAGCTGCAGCTCTGAGACACTTGTCTGTGATGAAGGACTAAAGGCCACTCACTGCTACCAGCAGGAAGTCCCAGGAGGCAGAGAGGCTCCAGTGCCTCCTGAGGCTCTGAGAACAAAACCAAGGAAGGAGCAGGTCCACTCAGTATGTGAAGGTTTCCCAGTCACATCACTTAATCTTTGCTCTGGCATAGCTGACCTTCACTACTGGCCAGCCTGGTTTGCTGCATGGGTACTCTGCTGTGTTAAGGCTGTTCTATTGTTTGGCTCCTAAGGAAGAGGAACTCAGTATGCCCAGCAGAGGTGGGGACTCCTGGCCCTGCAGTGCTTGCCCCACGCTGGAGGCAGGGTGGCAGTGCCCTTGCTCCAGACCTTGCAGCCAGTCCAGTTCAGCCTTGCTCCAAGCCTGCTGCTGCCTCCCACCGCCAAACACACATGTGGATACAAACGTGCCGCCCTCTGCTTTGTTACACAAAGGGTCTTGAGATGGGCTGATGAGTACAAGGATTTAGTTGCAGTATTATACTTAATGTGCATAGTATATAGGTGCTCAGAAGTTATTTGTGGACAAAAAGCATAGAAAAGGGGAACTGTAGGGAAAAACTGTGCAGCTTCTGGAGTGTGCTTCCACCACACCTTTTAACACAGCAGTGGCTGTCACCTCCTGCAACATCTAATGCAACATAAGCACACTTGGGGGACGGTGCAGCTGTGAGGTGTGGAGGAGGGGTACCACTGGACGAGAACCTGCAGTGCTGCATCCTCCCTGCTGGGCCAGCAGCTGTGGAGGGGCAGCGGGAAGCAGGGGGATAGGGGCACAATTCCCCCACGCTATGTGGAGCCTAAGTCATGGCCTTACAGGAGAGGACAGGCAGCAGAGTGGAGAGTGGGGAGTGGAGGCCAGAGCAAGGTATACCAGTGTGTGTCTCAGCACACTGCAGGGTGGGAGACCTGGGAAGGGAAAAAGATGTATAGCAAAAGTTAAAGAGAGGTTAGGAGCGAAGGAAAGAACAGGACAGGGAATGATGGTCAAAGGCAGGATACCAAAAATGAAGAGTGACAGGTGGGACTGAGGCGGGCAGAGGACCACAGTGAATCACAAGGAGCTGGAAGTGAGGCTCTGGCAGCTTCTGGCCTCCACCATCCACTGCTTGTGGTGCAGGAGGAAGCTGGCCACCACCTCTGGGGCTCTCCTGCCCTTCCCAGCCAGGAAACACTGTACCCCGGCCTGCCCTCAGCCTCACAAGCTCTCCAGTCACTACCAGGCTGGCAGCACCGCCCCATGGCACCCTCCCCTTTCTGATCCTATTCCTTTTACAGACCAGCCCCAGAAGGCTGTGTCAGGGTCTCTGCAAATCCTTCTTAACCCCACTACTGCCCACAACACTCACGGGCTCAGTATCTCCCACTGGCTGTTGCCTTCTGTTTCACAAAGGTCAGCACTTGCCCTTTCTGAGACCCACCCAGGCCTCCTCCTCTCCCAGATGCCAGTGCTGCTCTTTACTGCAGGATGGAAGGACAGATGTTTGTGCCCACATTAGCAGCATCTCTTTTCCTTTAGCTACGTATGTTGTGAAGCTTCCATCGGCAAGGGAAAATTGTCTTACTTTGGTCATTTGGCAGTGGCCCTTGGCGAGGCAAACCATGCCACGCGCCTCAGGCAGCCGGATGGGATGGTTCCCAGCAGAAGTGAGGACGTTGTGCTTTCTGATGCATTCGTGCTGCCCACCTGCCATTCACTCTCCTTTGCAGAGCCCCATAACCAAGTACCAAATAAAGGGAAGACAAGTATTTACATTTTGTATAAGCGTTTATTTACAACTTGTTTAACAACTGTACACTCTTCTATCACCTTGGAAGCATTAGTGTATTTGACTGGGAAAAAATATTAAACTTTTTGATTCCAATTATCATTAATGAGGTTTTTTTGTCTATATACAGGTATGTATATTGATATTGCTACCATAACAATCTGGTAGTTACACAACTTGTAGATGAACTGAAATGGGAAATTAATGTTTTGACACTCTAAGTTCATTCTTTTACAGAAAATATATCACTGGCAACTTCACAAACAGTTATTACTTTGATAATTGATCAACATTTAATTCAGGACTGTCAAACAAGCTGCTATTAAGAAGGTAAGAGAGTTTTCTATGCAGCACAAATGAAGTTAGTATATCAGAGACATGCTGGAGATCAGCTCTGAGTTGAGAGCTCACAACCACTTCATGACAGAGATGCCAGGCTAATCTAACTAAAGTAGCCAGCTCCTTGCTGAAAGTTGCTGGCTCCACCTGGCATCTCTCTGTTGCATTAGTAAACTCAAACAACTTTTGTCAAGCTAAACACACTTACATACAAATGTCATCAAGGCTCAAGAACAACTGATACTTAGTCTCTAATCTGCACAGACCACTTGGAGAAATGAGGTACTGCTCGGCATCACTTTGGGACACCCGTGGAGGCAGGTGCACAAAAAAAGCAATCCCCTCCTGCCCAGCACAGTGCCCTGATTTCAGGGATCCTGCACCCAGCCTGGCTTGGGGCAGGGTGTGGTCCCAGCCGGAGCAGCACTTGCAAATGAAAAACATTACCATGCCTTTAACACCCAACTAAAAGAAGTTTTACTAGTAACGCTTGCCCTGACACATAACAAGGGATCAATGGCTAGGACCTGGAAAGACACAAATCCTTCAGCTCTCTGCTGGACTCAGTCTGATGAAATGCTGCAGCCTCTGCTGCAGGAGTAGCTGACTCATTATCACCAAGCCCCAGATCCTGGCTGCAGGTCACGTCAGACTTCACTGTCCCTGGCCCTGGTGGACCAGGAAAGACATATCCCCATCTGAAGCCTTTACGGACAGCTGTCAGCCAGAGCACCTGGTAGCCACAGTACCTGATACAGTATCCAGAAGGGAGAACACCACAGTTCTCACTGGGATCTGAATTTTATCCTTCACTCTGCTGCCTGGCCTGCTTGGAGCCCATTCCTGCCTGCCCACCCCTTTCCCAGGCAGCGCAGACCACCCCGCTCTGGTGGGGCACACGTCTGTCCTTTCTCCGTGTCATTCTGCACAAGGCCACGGACACTGTGGGATCGGGATCCCTGAGGACTGGACACAAGCGGGAGTCTCTGTGCACGAGGTGTGGCTCTGTCAGAGCCCACCTGACGGGCCAGGGACGCGGCAGGCACTGTGTGTGTGACCAGAAGAGACTGCAAAGACAAGTGGACACAATGCCCCTTCAGCGCGGGGGTGCCCCCATGGCAAACAGGGCTGGAGGTTCTGCTACTGCCTAAATAAAAAAAATTCCTGGAGGCAGCAGAGTTCATATCAATATTTCTGCAGGATTAAGATCCAGGTGAGCAAGAATGGGGTTTCTCTAAAACTGGATTTAAATCAAACTGCTTAAGGTACTCGGCATTCAGACTTCTCAGTTTTTCCAGCAAGTCCTATGGCTGGGAAGCCCCTTTCCCTGTTTGTTACGTACTAAGTCCTATACAATAAACCTCTTAACTTACAACACTACAGCACTCCCTCGTCTTCTGAATCTTGCCAGTACTGGATGTCCAATACAAAACAAAGATACAGTAGTACAAATGTGCAGATATTTAGGAATATTAAATAAGCAGCTTTTTAAATTAATATAGGCAGTACAAAGCATTTTGAGTTACACTGTCTACATATGTCAAATCTTAGAGCTAAACTTCAAAATACAAAGAAACAGCCAAGCTAGTGCAATTGGAAATTAAATAGCTAAGACTGTGACAGTAGAAAGAAAAAAGAAAGGAGAAAAACAGTACAGGTGAAAGATAAACGATCCAAATTATAAACTGGCAAGGACAGTCTGCATAATACTGGAAGTGTAGATGACTTTCATAATTACCTCCATTCATGGTCTTTCCTCAGATTGTTTTAACAATTGTACACAGATTGAAAAAAAAAGTTTCTGAAAGAAACCAACAACACAGCTCAAATGTAGAGAGAAAAATACAACAGCCACAAACTACTGTGTATATACATATTAAGGAAGCAGGCAGTGCCTGTGAACAAAATACCACCCGGTAGTTTGCCTGGCTCGGAGATTATCAGATGAAACTTGCTTGGTTTTCTAAGGAAGATGGGATTGCCAAGCAGCAATTCATTAGTCATTTCTCCTGGTAAAACACCTCCTTCGCTTTACTTTATTAGTTTAAAGATTCAGAGTGGATCCTTTAAGGGTGCAGGTGCTTTGAAATTTTAACAGTAACCAAAAGGCCTTTTTTAGGAACTCATTAAGACTAGGTTTTTATAGTTCGGTGTATGAAAATGTTGCAGGAAGTCTGTGTGTTAATACTATTAATCAGAATTAAATAAAGTGGACAGGCAGAAGTAAGATGGAGAGCTGACAGTGCTCTGTCAATTTGCAGAACGCCTCCTGTTGAGTTGTGAATACTGGATTTCCTCTCTTCTAGCCTCATAGGAGACTTTTTGTGAAGAGAAAGAGTAAGTGGAAGTGGGAAATGGGAAAGCCACTTCCCAGGATGGTAAGCTTCTCTGCAAGTAGATCCCCCTTTGAAATCAGATGGCCATGAGTCTTAAGTGTAGAACTGGTTAAGTTTTGGTTATGCAGTCTGGACAGAAAAGCAAGTCATGCACTGAACAGTCCCTGTTATAATAATGCTGCAGGTCATGCAACCACATCACTGCAAATAAAAGAATAAAGAAGAAGGTTAAAAAGCAGATAACATATTACTGTTGAAAAAAAAAAAAACAAAACAGAGAACAGAACAGGTCTTTTTCAAAGCAGTTTAGTAAGGCCACCTCTACTTCAGAGTTGTGCAAATTCACGGGGAAAATACCTTCGCTAAGCAACTCTACAAATTAACAGGAAGGTTACAGGCCAGTTACTGGAAAAAGCAACAAAATAGCCTCAGTCAATGTCTAAATTTAGCTGTAATTAACCTTTACACACTTCTGAGTAAAATTCTTTAGGGCACCATTCCTAACTAATAAAGCTATGGAAAGTAAGTTTACACGGCAATGAGCAAGTCTCAGGCATTCCTGCTGTCTGTGAGTACAACTGTTAAAGAACCAAAGCAAGATAAAGTGAAAGGTGCCCACCCAATACTGCATGTGTTTACAGGTGAAAAGACAATCAGAGTCACAATGGCTGTCTTGAGCTCTGAGTACCACTGAAGGCATTTAAATTTCATCAGAGCTCATCCTGTGCATGAGGCACAGCATCGCTGTCCCACTGCACTGGCAAGTTCTATCCATTGCATGCAAATACGGGTTTGAATTGCCAGAAAATGATATGCGTTCATGTTAAAGTAAGCTGAGTAGAGTCACTGAGCAGTCGAGAGAGCACTCCACAATGCTGCAGAAAGGAATCTAAGTTTGGAACAGAATCGGAGAGGTTGGCACAGTTCTCCGTCCTCACTGATGCACCTCCTTTCCTGGCCAGTGTAACTGGAATGGAATGCTTTACTGACACAGCTACGGTGCTTCCACTTCCCCCAGGTAGCACAGATGTCCCTACACAGCACTGACACAGCACTAAATGTGCATTTTTGTTTTCATATTGCGAAGAGCAAATTGGCTTCACCAGACTGAAATTAGAGCTTGTTTCCCCACTTCCTTCTCCCTTGTATTGCACTGGTCAAAAATGATTCTAAGAATGCTTCTTGGGACAATCCAGGTTAAATAGATAAAAAAGAGTATTTATGCTACAAGTCCTGTAGCTTGTGTATCCCTCTTTTTTTCTTTCTCATTCATCCACCCAGAATACTAACCACAGTTGAAAAACAAACAGAAACATAGAGACACATATCAAATGGAATAAAAAATTTAACACATTCAACACATTTGAAGACCTTGAGGGTGTGTATTTTGAGCAATCATTGTCTTTTAAGCTTGCTTGGCACTGCTTGGTGCATGAAGTTACACAGTTCAGGATTAATATGAAGATCATTGTAGTTATTCTACAAAAAATTAGAAGTTCAAGCTACGTAAGCATGTACCTATTCTACTGTGCATAAATGAATATAATCTACTCCTTTAGTCTCATCTGGCTATTATTTAGTTCAAACTTGCTATTTAGTAGCACTTCAAGTGTCCTTCAAGTGTATCCTGCACATACACAGATTTGACACTGTAGGCTTCTCTTTGAGTCAACAGTACTTTTGAGAGGTCTTGTAAACTCAGGACACTGTATTATCTTTCAAGGATGTAAAAATTCGTCTGGTAGTGCCCTTTCCTGACTAGAAACTCTTATCATGTTCTACTTGTCTGTCAGTTTCTCTATGTTAAAGCCACCTGTTGAGGCAGCAACACATAGAAGACAACAGAGATGCAAGACGTGAGGGTAAATTCATTCAGCATAACCTGTCACTGCAACTGCAGCATCTGTAGAAAGAGACAGTTTATGCAGCAGACAATGTGTCTAGGGGGAAGTGACAAAGAGAATACAAAGCCGACTATAAATTTTTTAAATTGTGGCCTTATAATGTAATGCTTATAATTATTCCAAGACTTTACTGATACTGCTAAACAAAGGCTTTAAAATCTCCATCAAAACCACTGATGCCTCCAGGAAATAAGTTTACTCTCCAGCTTACTAACCTTTTGTGGCTGTGAACAATAATCTCTGCTTTACAGTATTTTAAAATTATATAACTGATGTGACATTCAAATCCCAAACAAAAGTCTGATGGTCTCATTACAACTATTTTAGAACCCCATAAATACTACACCATTTTACACCCCATACATGGGGATTTTCTCTTAAAATTCCATCCACTTTTATCATCAGGCTAACAACATGAGCATGCTAACAGTGACAACTGGACTTCATGTTAGTTCTCCTCTCTCTTCAAGTTAGCTATAATCATTAGGGATTCAAATTCCATTTCCAGAATAAACTACTCTACACCTGTGGAAACACTTGCTTTTGCAGTGTTTCAGATCCGCTCCATGCTAAAGTAGTTAACAGTTCTTCAAAGCGCTGACAAATGTCTGCATTTGTAACGTTAAAACAACCACATTTCTCTTTCTGAAATGTGATATTCTAACCTCACCTGATAGCAAAGGACCTCTCTAATAAAAAGTAATGAATAAAGTCAGCACCAGAAAGGAAAGGCTGCCCAACTGACCTGTATTTCCCTCTACTAGCAGTATTTTTCATGTTGTATGGATCAGTCTTTTGAGACCCATAGCAGCACAACAGCAGCAAGGAATTTTTATCTGACAAGTGGAATCTGACTTCAGTCTGGAAGTCCCCAACACCACAGGGGACTGAAGGATATGCAATCTTCCAAACAACTTTACGTGCACAGTAAACAGCAGCAGAGCAAACTCCTGATTTGCCACCAGAGCCAATTAATGCAGAAATATACCTCAGGATAGTCCTGCACTACCTTGGCAAGGCCCAAAGGTGAAGGTAGAATCTGGACCACAGTGAAGCTGACAGCAACACCATCCCCAGCAGATGAGGACTTCGATTACAGCAGTCAGCACAAGTTCCTACTGATCCATTGACTACCATCTGACACCAGGACAATTTGTCTGGGAAGCTGTCTTGGCTATACTGCCAGGTGCTGTTTCAATGCCCCATGGGACAGTATGATTTGTCACGTTTCCTAGAGCCTCCCAGTTGACATACATTCACTGCCTAATTCAATGAAGTGATGCATTTTAAAAATGAACTTTCTATCCCAGTATCTTAATGAACCCACAAAAATAAAGTCAAGGAAAAACACAGGTATAGCTAGCTAAGTCCTCAGCATCTCCAAATGGTACAGTGGAGCTGGCAGCAGAGTCAAAATTTCCAGGCTTTCACTGTACCAGATGCAAGAAGTCTGAGGTTGTGGTGGCTGACAATGACAGCTTCTGCCTTATACACAGGTAAAACCTCTAACATTTACTCAATTAAAATTACAATTTAAGTAAAAAGATGAAAACCCAGCTCAATAAGCTCAGGTTCTTCTTCATTTATTTTAAAATGAACACCAAAATGCAAAATCATGAAAGATATACTGCTCTCCTGATTTTTGTACTGACTAGTTACTTGCCTCTGTCTCCTCCATTTTCAAACCACAGAAATCACACCTTATTTTTAGTTATAGCCTGCAGGATCACTGACAAACTTCTGCTACTTTTCTGGACTTCCAGAGGGAAGAAAGATCACAGGAGTAAGGCAATCCAATCAGCCATGCCAGGATATGTTCTGGATTCCTTAGGAGTGACAAACTGGAGGCATGGCTGGGATCCTACCTAGGATCTGACATTTGCTCCAAAAAACCTCACCATTTGGAATATATCCGGATAAACCCTTTTAGCTATTTATTTATGCAATGCCAGATGAGGAAAATGCCTGCAAATTTTGCTAAAATTGGTTAGGAGATACTGAAGTTTATAAATACAATCTTACTGCAACACACAGAGTCCACATTCTACCTAAAACACATGTGCAAAAACCCATAAGAAGTCAGTATTGCATAGCTGACTGAGTGCAAAAATACCTCCCTCATCAATCCTTGCAAAAAGTCAATATGTTGGGCAAGAAAAATAAAAATCTCTCTACAATAAGCAAAACTGAAATACTGTTTACTTTGTAAGAAAAAGAAAAGTTAGCCATATTCAGGATAGTCTTCCTCCAAATCACTAACAAGAAAATCAAGCTGTGACATTAAAATACCTTCCAACTATCAAATCTACAGAAAATGTCAACACATCAGGACAATTAAACCCACTAAAAATCATTTAGGAAGCTGTTAAGTGTATAGTCTCACATGCTAGAGATGACAGGAAAAGCAAAAGCTACTTGCACATGTCAAAATACCAAGGACTTTAAAATTGCCAAAACCTTTTAAATTTTCTTGACAGCTTACACACACCACTTACTATTTGAGATCATAATAATCCAGTAATAGGAATATTCACTGTTAATTCTTTCATACACATATAAAAATGCCAGTGCTCCTTACAGAACAGAGAGACATGGAAAACTTGCAGAAGCATTACTCCTAACATGAGTGACACTTGAACAGGACAAGATTGCCATTTGATTATTTCCAAACAGAATGAAAGGCATCTTATAGCCATTATACATTTATTTCATTTCGGAATACATAAAGGTGTATATTCCAGGTATGTATTTACCTTTGCACTGTGGGTGGAACACAAACTCTTTAAATCAGATTACTTCAGTTTTCACAGCACTTAGAAAATACATGTTATGATCCAAGTGGTTATGTGTTGCTATCAAGAAAACATGGAACTTGAATATTTTTTTCTGTAATGATCAGATATGCTAAAAACTTAACTCTCCACAGAAGTACATGAACTGGACTGTACGTACATCCTTTTAGGTCAGAAACTAAGCTTCAGCTCTGAACAATGAAAATATTTATCCATTTATCTGTTTTCTTTTATTGGCATTAATTAAAATCTGTCCAAAAGATTATTCTGGGCAGATCCTCAGCACAGTGCCCAGAAAAGTACTCTCATGAACTCCTCAGCTGTTTTATCTCTGCCCTAGAGAACCTTTTCTCTATAAGCTCAGTAGAGTTTTCTTTCTGTAGTGTATCAGGACAGGATACAGCACTGGCTTAGTAATTACCACTACAATTTTGATGTAAATAGTCTTCATTGCCTTTATTTCTAAAAACTTCTCAGAACTATCTAATACACTGAGAGAATTCTGTTTCACAGTTTGGGGGTTTTGCTCATATTCTTTTATTTCTCAAGGTAAGACAAAGAGAGAACATTCACTGGTAGCTCCCCTATATATGTGTTTATTCCCTGGAGTCGCAGTCTGAACTCCTCCTTTTTCTTAATACACACTGCTTACAAAGCCACATAATAAGCAAGGGAAATAATGAAGCTGAACCCTTTGAATAAAGAAGCTGTTCTTGTGAAAGAGAAGGCTTAATGATGTTTACCACTTGCATTCATCCACCCAGAAAGATTAACAATGGATGTATGCAGCAAATGAAAGAAGTAAAGCACTGAAGAACAAAGAATTGAACTCCTCTTAATCACTAACAGAAGACAGAACAAGTGACTTATTGGAACTGGACAGCAACTGAGAGTATTTCTGTAAGAGTGCAGTACATTTTTAGATTTTTATATTCAACACGAATTCTGGGAAATACCAGAATTTCTGCAAGTTTGTAAATTCTCAAAGACAAAATGATTGTTCACTTGCCTCACAATTACTATGAGCAACAGTAAAGCTCAGATTTAATGTGAGTCTTGTGTTGCTCTTTGATGCTATATAATGATGCTAACTATCTTTGAAGGGAACTACAGAAAACACTTCAGTATCTTACAGGGAAAAGGAAAAACAGAATCACAAAGCAGAAGAGAAAAGCCAACAACCACCAAGAAGCAAAAGAAGCCATGAGAGACTGGAAAGTAAAAGATGAGGTTTCTAACCAGCATCCGTTCGTCTCTTAGCTCGCAGAGGCATTAGCCTGTCATCAAAACTTCGGAGGCAAAACAGTAAAACAAATACTAACATAATAAAAGCAATTACTTTTATTCTAGTGTGCTGATTGTGTTCAAGTTCTTTTAGACCTGCACCTAATTAAAAGCAATACGTAATTAAATTACTAGACAAAATTAAGAGATAAAACTTCCCATTAAGGTTCCATCCCTTTCTTTCACAAAGAGCCCTTGGCAGTTCAGTAACAGAAAAGGTCAGCTAGATTAAAATTAAAATTAAAATGGAGCTTTAGGTATTCTCAGATTCTTGCTCTGGGTGATATAAAATGCTGTAACCTCAAAGAGGAACATCAAATTCCCTCAGAGAA
>VYZQ01054978.1:0-20964 GCA_013400655.1 Mystacornis crossleyi
AAAAAAACCCAGGAACAAAATGAGAAACCAATTATTAAGTAGAGTGTTTAAGTTTATATATACTGGGTGTGTATGTGCTATCTGAATCTGCCAGTGTAGATCAGTGTGTGCTGACTGTGCAGTTTTCAGCTTTATAAATAAATATGTACGTATAAATAAACAAATGCATATATGTTTTTATATACGTATGTCTTTACAGGGTCATCCACAGTGAAACTAATCCCACAGCAGATTTCCTAGTGTTGAATCATAGTAACATGATTCAAACAATTTTTCTGGAATTAAAATGAGCAGTACTCCATAATACAGTGTACTTTACAGTATGACGTAATATGGTATCTCTTTTCTGGACTATTTTAACAGTGGTAATAGATTAAATAGTTATTGAACATAGCTATCTCCCTCTGTGCCTGTGGATGCATCTCTTACCTATGTCCACTTTGCTTATGTATTCACTGACCTTGTAGAAGAAGATCACATTAGAGAGTACTGAATAAATAAATATTCATGGCAACTGGGAGAGGTGTGTGAGGCCTGGAGGAAAGCTAGTGCCACTCGTGCCTTCAAGAAGGGCAAAAAGGAGAACTAAGGGCTCATTGGCCTCACCTCAGCCCCTGGGAAGGTGGTGAATGAGCTAATCTTGGATACCATTTCCACGCACGTGAAGAACAAGAAGCTGGCTGGGGGTAATCAGCATGCATTCAGCAAGGGAACAAATGTGTGAACAACCTCATTTCCTTTTGCAATGAAATGATTGGTTTGGTACGTGAGGGTGAGGGGCGTGCAGTGACTATGGTCTGCCTTTTCTTCAGTAAGGCTTTTGGCATTCTCCTGTTGGGAATTTTTTACTGTTCCCCTTGAGGTGGATTAAACACACATTCATTTATTATTATTATAATTTTTATATGTATTTCACACATGCTGAAATACATATAAAAATTAATAAGCAATGCATTGGACAGTCTTTAAACCATAACTGATTCTATAGGAAGTCTGCAAAGATGAAGCAATTCCTTATATACACTTGCACCAGCACCAGTCCTCTGAGTGTCAGCATGGAGCACCTCAGCCCAGCCTTTGGTCCATCCCCCAGCATCCGCTCTGCTGCCCAAAGGTAGAATCTGAGCCAGGCATTCCAGGATGGCTACAAGACAAAGCTGTTGCTGTTTCTTATCACCAAGTGAAACTATACTCCCTTACAGGGGATTATTCTGCTGGTGGTATTCCTGCCTCCAGCCATCTTAACCTTGTCTGCAGTTGAGCAAGCTCCATGCCAGATTGATCGTGGGTTACAAATTACTGCTGATGAGCAGTTACAATTTAAATTTCCCCTTCACTCCTGTAAGATCCTCATAGAGAAGCTATTGAAGTGTGGGCTGTCTGAGCAGAAAGTGAGACGGATTGAAAACCTTGAACAGACAGGCTCAGAGGGTGGTGATCAGCAGCACAAAGTCTGGCTGGAGCCCAGAAGGTAGCAGTGTACCCCAGGGGTCAGGACAGGGTCCAGTGCTGTTCATATCTTCGTTAATGATCTGGATAGGGGCGCAGAGGGTACCTTCAGCAAGGTTGCTGGTAACACATAAATGGGAGGGATGGCCAATACACCAGAGGGTTGTGCTGCCATCCAGAGGAACCTCGAGAGGCTGGAGAAAATTCCTGTACCTGGAGATGAACAAGCCCATGCAATAGTACTAAGTGAGGGCTAAACAGCTGAAAAACAGATGGGCAGGAAAGCACCTAATGGTCCTGGTGGACACGAAGTTTAACATGAGGCCACAATGACCCTTGTGGCAAAGGAGGCTGATGATACCGTGAGGTGGATAAGGAGTATTGCCAGCAGGTTAAGGAGGATGACCCAATCTGTCCATTCAGCAGTGGCGAGGCCTCGCCTGGACTAGGGTGTCCAGTCTTAGGCTCTCCAGTACAAGAGAGACATGGATATACTGGAAAGAGTTCAGTGAAGGGCCATGAAAATGATTAGGGCAGTGGAGCACCTCTCCTTTGAGGAAAGGCTGAGAGCTGGGTCTGAGTGGACCTTATCCATGCGTGTAAATGCCTGTACGGAGTCAAGCTCTCCTCAGTGATGTCCTGTGATGGGACCAGAGGCAGTGGCAGAAACTGAAACACAGGAGGTTCCCTCTGAACATCAGGAAACACTATGAAGGTGACCGAGCGCTGGCACAGGTTGCCCAGCGAGGTTATGGAGTCCACGTCCTTTTGAGATACTCAAGAGCCATATGAAAACAGTCCTGGGCAGCTGGCTCTAAGTAACCTGGCTTGAGCAGGATCCCTTCCAGTCTCAACCATTCTATGACTCTGTATATAATACATATTAATCAGGCAAAAATAAATATGATTTGATAGAAAATTTATATGGAAATCAGTGCCAATAGAATTTTAGTTTTAGTCACAATCTTATTACTTACATGAAATAGATTAAACAATAATTCATAGAAGTTTAGTGAGCTGCTCATAAACATTACTGCATGCTCCACTGGGGATGTTATTTGCTGCCAATGATGGGATGTAAATATCATTCTTGGAGAAATAAAATGGTCTCATTTTCCCCAGTGTGAGAAGAGGTTAGCTAGCAAATATGAAGACACAACACTGCAGGTCTTGTAAACACATTTGTTGTACTTGAATAATTAGAACTTGTAATTTCTTTTAACTAGACACAGAAAGTAAATATCATAGACTTGGAGGGAACTTGAAGACAAGGAGCACTGAGCTAGGATCTGCTGTCACAGGATCGTCTTTGACTACTGTACTGCCGGCAAGTGTTTTTGTTCTAAAATAAGTGATGACTCAACTACCTTTTGTCTCCTAAATGTTCTTCTATACAGATTTTTCTTTAAGCCTTCACTGACAAAAGCTTGTCTAATACTGAAGGTCTGTTAATTGTAAGGAAAAAGGAACAGTGAACCACTCAAAAGTGCCTACGGTGTTAGGGCACTGACTTTTTGTGCTCACAGTGTGTGTTGCTGGGATTTTGGGTTCTTTGATGAATTTTTTTTTAAATCCACTGGTTAATATCCTTTCTTTGCCACAATTTAAATTAACGTTGGTTAAGAATACTTGAATAAGGTCATACTGCATCAGGGAAGGCATATGCGAAATAAGAGATCCAGCTGTTGACAATGGAAACCAGAGATGCTAAAAGACTGACATAGATGAGCTGGGACCTACAGAGTGAATCACAATTAGCTTTTAGAGACATCACAAGGGTACTGACCAACAGCTGCAGGTATTCAGACATTCTTAGTGTCTCCTGGTCTCAAAAAGATGCAGGTAGGGACAAGATTAATGTAAAACATCCATTCAGAGTCTGGGATAAGACCAAATGGTAGGAGGAAAAGGTGGAAGATGGTCAGCTTTTTTGTTTTTTAATCCAAGAGTAGAGTTGATTACTTACAATTCCAATTAGTGTAGGGTACTAGAAAGGGATGTAATTTATCGTTATTTTCTCTCCAGTAAAAATTGTGAGGTACAGAGACACTTCAGACATTTCCAGACCCCAGATACTCGTGTCAATGGGAGCTGTGTGTAGCGGGAAATGATCAGTGTGATTACTTATTTACCCAAGTCTTTAGTTTTCCATATAGCTTCTGAAGAGTCTCTCTTGACTTAAAAATGTTAGTCACCATATCTATTTTCAGTCTTGTTCACACTGACAAAGATTTTGAAAAATCCACCATAAATCTCCCTCTTTATAATTGTGCTGCTTCCTTTTTATGATCTGTATCTTAATCATCAATTGTATATTTGTTCCTGTGGTAACTGATTTTATAGCAATTTGGTTTATTTATTTCCTTTCAGGTAATAACTTGATACTATATGTGAAAATGCTGGCAGTATAGAGATCAATCCCAAATCTGGAATATGGACATATAGAAGTTTGGAACCTGGATTCACAAATTTGAGATTTGAATCATAGCCTTTGTTGTGCCAAAGTTGTATATTTTTGACCTTAGCCTGGATTCACATTTGGTTCTGAATTCCTGAGCTGAAGTTTCAGATATGTAGTTTTCAAAGCAGCTTTATAGTGAGAAATAATTCTGGCCTAACAAGTTAATTATTACTGTTTTTTTCCCTATACATTCCTTACATGTAATTTTTCAATGTTCTTGCTTGTAGCAGTTTATGAAACCAGCTTAAAGATCAACAATATAAAATACAATCCTTAAGTGAGGAAAAATAATCTCTCTGTAACAAACTTCTATTTTGTAGACCACTGTTAAGAAAAGTATAATACTTCCCAGTGAAAGTAGAAAAGAACTAGCCAAGCAAGCCAAAGTAACCAAAGAGGAGAGAAGAGCTCAGATAGATGGAAGACACAGGTATTTGATATCAAGATTAGCAGATGGGATAGACTTGAGTGAGCAGCAAGTGGAGGAGACTATTATTTCTGATGACAAGGTAAATATTAATTAGTTATTTCAAGAAATATTTCCAAAATTTTCAGTGTTTTGAAACTACCTCACAATTAACTACATTTTTTTTTTTTTTAGTTTCAACTAATAGAGCAATTCTTTGCCCCTAGTGGGCTTAAAAAGTTGCTCTTCTTTTACCAAGATGTGTTGCAGGTATGTTTCCATTATTGTTTCTGCAAAAGCAAATTTGCATTAAAAAAAAAAAATCATATGACTGTTGCAAAATTCAAAAAATCTTAACAGATTTTTTTTTACTATGTATGCCAGTGGGCAAAGAACTTGGATCTCATTGTTTAAATACTTGATTAATTGTTAAATACTTAAATACATCTTGGCTTACATGGAAATGGGAGGATGCCTTGTGGCAGAGTTTGATCCTGTTCTTGTTTTCACAAAAGAAGACTTAAAAATGGTGAAGTAGAGTAAAAATTCAGACTTCAAAAGTGGTAAAGATAATTGAGACAAAATGTTCGTGGTATTCAGAGTTTAAAATACTAGATTAGCTAGCATAAGTACTATAGGAATGGGGAAGCTGCCTGCATAAGGACTGGTTTGTCTTCTTTTGGTTTGAACTGCACCAACTCCACTATGGGCAAAGCACTCATTCAAGAGGGTGGAAAATGATTTCTTTCTAAATTAAGGTGGCCTCATGTTCAGGTCTATCCCATTCTCCAGAAAATGAGCTCGGAAAACTATGACTAGAAATAAGGCAGTTGTGGTCCTCAAGATGTATTTTTCTCCCTCAAGATATATTTTTTGCAGAAGGAGAAGCCTCTGCATAAAGAGCAAAATAATTTGTTCAGCTCCCACTGAGTGTGTGATATCAGAAGGTGCCAAGTGACCTTGACGTTGTCTAACACAACTGTTGTGGGCTTCCAGAACTGTAGAAGTCCTTCATCAGTCCTTTCAAATTATGCCAGTGAGGAGCCATGGTAGGGAGAGCTAACTCACCCTGTGGTGGTATTTTGGGCTTGTTGAGAAGAAAAACTGATTGATCATTCTTGATCGTCAGTTAAATGCAAGAATGAATTACAGAATCATTATAACTTAGATAAATTAAAAGAACTTTTAAGTGTTACTGGAATTGCTTAGAGACTTTGCAAAACACAGAATGAGCTCCACTGTCAAAACAGTTTAATCAGTTTTTCGTTTCACTGGGACTAGGCATGCACATTTCGGGGATAAATGTCTTGTTCTCTGACTTAAATCAAGATGAAACAAAAAATCTTGACATTGTTTTCCTTAACTGACAAGTTAGAAATAAATGCCCAGCCTGGATTAAATGAAACGTTTCATTGCTGCATTTAATTTTGTTTTATTTTGACCCTTTTAACAATAAAAAAATTCTATTCTGTTCTGAGAGTTCTGTTTCAGAAGCAGCATAGCATAAAAACGTTTCTGATGGGAAGCAAGAATGCCATCTGTAGCATCTTCCACCGCATTCTGATGAGTGAAGAGATCTCATTAATTTGACTGTTCTGTCAACAGTTTGATTTCGAGCACATTGGAGAATTGGAGATTACTCAAGGGCAGTCTTAGACGTGCTTACCCTGTTCTTGGAGACCAAATACTGACCAGGGCAAACTACTGGCCTGAGTAGTAGACATGTCCTTACCGAGACTTACCAAAGATATGCTCCCCATATCTGTTTTTCACCAGCTTAGGTTCATGGTGTTCATTTGAAACTGTGCATAGGGGTCAGCAGATACTGATTTGGGGTGGAAGTGAGGAGCCATCACTGTGTATCACACATCGCACGTTTAATCTAGCAGGAGCTGAACACTTGACTTTCTAGGAAGAAGGCTCTCCTCACCTTTAGAGACAAATATACCTGCAAGCTTCTCCCACATTATTTTCTGTCACATTCTTCCAAGTTTCAACAGATCATTTTCCAAAAGGCGTGATACAAACTTAGAGGGAAGCAGGTCTTTATTAGGTTTAAGCTTTTTTGCAGCTTCAAAGAGAAGAGGTTGTAGATACATCTCAGTGGAGAGGGACGAGTGGCAGCAAGGCTTCTCAGAGAGAAAGTTTTTCTGTGATGTATGGTTGAAGAAATGGGCAGAAAGCAAACTTTCACTGCGTTGTTGCAGGACCTAGCTGATAGCATTACTTGTGAGTGTCACTCATAGTTATATTATGACTTTGCAGACCAAGCATATGATTCTTTCTGTGAGGCATTCAGTTTGTTTTCATAGAGGAAGTTGCACTAGGAAACACTTCAGATTTAATTTCATTATATTTTCTGAGACTTTTCCCCCTTCTTGTTTGATTTTTTTTTTCCTGAAAGAATGAGGCTGTGAAACTGTTTACTGGGGACTGTAACATTCAGGCAAAGCTTATTCTCCAGAGCATGCAAAACTCATGATTTCTATCTGGGAATTACAATCTGAATCAGAATGGACTTAGTTATAATTCACATATTCAAATGGATGAAGTCTTTGTATGATACAGTTTTTATTTTATTAACCTCTTATTTATAATTTAATTGCTAGCAAAAGTTGAATGCATCGTCGAGGTCAGATGGGTCAACAAACAGCTTGCCTCAGAAGAAGTTATTTATTACCATGGGTTCCACTGAGGTATGGTTGAAAAAATTCATTAGATGTCATTTAAAAAGTAAAATATTGAAAAGGTGTAACAGTTGTGCAATGTTATAATTTTTTTTTTTTTAATTCTTGGGCAGATATATAAGTACTTAGACTCTATTCTCATAATGCAGGATTTCTCAGCATTTCTTGAGCTGAGGCTGGCCTTCATTAGTAAAGAAGTAGTGATTTGACTATCTGAGAGGAGACCAGGGCAAATAAACCCTTGTTAAAAAATTGCAGATCCTAACATTTTTTTTAATGACTACATATTGAGTATTTTCCAGGGCTTGGGCATTTCTAGTTTAGAAGTGCAGTTCTTCAGTGGCTTTTTATGCCCTTTCATCAAATAATACTGCACATTACTCAAAAAATACCTTTAATAAATCCTTTATTCCATTCAAATTCTTAAAATAACCTCCTCCCTTTAATATCTAAGCATTATTCAACAACATATTCAGAGTCATCTTTAAGATTTCTGATTAATTTTGGTTTTCTCCGTATCTTTTTGGGGAAATCAGGTCTTCCATATACAATGATCTTTGAATAAGGCATGGTGATGCTTTGGTTTTCCTTTTGGTTGTTATTGTTGTTTTTTGTTGGCCCCACAGAGCTTATGTTAACATTGTAATGCTAGAAAAGACATGGCAGAAGAGTTCTTTCTTGCTTTCATGGGAAAAGTGAAGTTCATTCATGTGCCTATTGGACCAACTAGAATGGCTTTTCGTATTTGTTGCAGTTGAATTATTATTAGTTTTTTTATTAGGTTTAATGGATAAATAGATAAAAATAAGCATCATTCAAGTACAATAATAGGAAATAGCCTAGCTCACAAGCTCTCCCTGAACTGCATTTTCTTAGTAGAGGTGCAACACTGAACCGGTCTGTCCAAAAGGGCATTTTTGATGTTCTTGTGTCAGACAGGGAAAAAACAGTATTTGATTTGAGAGGGACAGATTTTCAAATATTCTGCAAACAGTTCACTATCTTTTTGAGTAATTGATTTTTTACAATTTGTTTTCAGCACATTTTTAGGGTAAGTAGATTTTTAGGAAAATTACTTTTACTGTATACATGTATTCTTTTTAACTGTATGCATTTGGTCCTATTTACAGGACTTTACGGGAACTTGTGCATTTTTCCTAAGGACATCAGATGAAGTTATAACTACATCAAATGTCTCCCAGGTAAGACAAAATCATGCAGTGTTCACAACGTACTTAATATTTTCTCAGACCTTTATTCATGCAGCTGGAGTCAGAAAAAAAAATAGGGAATGCTTTCATGAAAATGTCTAGTTGTATGATTTCATAAGTTCTTTTTCATAAGAGTAAGTATTTTTGATAAAGTAAAATTTCAATGATTTATGTTAGCTACTGCAGTATTATTAAACCCCGAGATTTTAATTAATAAAAATCATTATTTATTAGTCATTAAAATATAAATTTTAATGACAATAGGAAATAAAGACCTAAATTGGAAGGTTTTATTTTAAGCAATGACCCTAAATTATGGAAATGCTGCACTTAAACTGTATCTTTTAGAATTTTAAAATAAAGATAATTCTTGAAACTAACAGAAGGTTTTCCCGCCTCCCATAACTTGTTGTGCATAAGAAAAGTACTTTAAAAGCCTTTTCCGACTTTCGGAGATACTCATGTTACTAATTACGGACTGTATATGTGTCTGCCACGTATCTAAATTTCGCTCAAATAGTGTAATGCTGCAGAAGTTTACATGCATGGTGTTAATTTTTGTTTCTTCCCAAAGGAGGTGAATTTTGGCATGTTTGATTGTACGAATGGAAATATCCTTCAGGGCCTGGAATTTTTCTTGTCCCAGATCATGATACCAGCTCTTAAATCCCAACAGGTAATCAAACAATCAGTCTTTTTTTTCTCAAGAACATGTGGAAGTAAGGCATGTTGCTGCTGCAGTTCTGTTTGTGCTTCAATTGGACCTAGAACAGAGGATATAAGAAGATACAAGTCTAATGTAGACCTTTATGAGAGTCATGCAATTTGTATACAAATGTTTCAAATTCATGTGGCTACTGTTTATTTTCAAGCAATAGTACCAGCTTTAATTATTATGACAAAGGAGAATATAACACAGCAACTATACTAAGGTAAAAACTGTGATGACTTTATGAAAACGAGATTAAACCTGAATTGAAAGAACCGTCAATCCTTCTGGCAGCACAAGGGATCAGCCCATGACTTTGTTCTGGAACATGGACAGCAAGCACTGTATTATATCCAGAATATCCAGCTTCTTTGAGTTGTACTTATTCTGTGGCGCTCACAGAGCATCACAGCTGGTTTCAGTTGCCTCTGGAAGCACACGTTCCAGAGGTGGGAAATACAAAGAAGCTCAGTGTCTGCTGAGAATGATGGTGTTGTGTGCTGTTACCATACACTGTCATTTTTTCTCCCCAGGAGCGGAAAGGGAGATAAGAGTCTGTTTTTTCTGTTCAGAGGGAGAAAAATAATACTTAAAAAAATACAGTCCAGTGAGAAATCAGTGACTGCTGACTTCAGAGTCAAGTCAGAATATAGTCAGAGACTTTTATTTTCTAGAGCCTCTTGCTTGTTTGTCTCTTCTTGTCTAACAGAATAATTAAATCAATGCACACTTTAAAGTACCAATGGGTGTATTTCAAAGGGCATGTTGATAACTCTTTATATACTGCCATGAATAAGAAATACTTACCTAAAAAAAAAATACGCATGACCCTCACTTTTTTTTTTTTCATCAATCATAAAATAATCAGAAATGGGGAGCTGTAAAAGAAGGCTTGAAGAACAGCCAGATACAAGAGTTTCTATATTCAGTGGATAAATTTGTGGGTGCTTTGTCATCATCTAGACAGAATATAGAAGATAAAATTCAGCTCACGAAAGTGGATATTGATATTTATGTCAGAAACTTACAGAACCCATCTGACTACATAACTGCAGGTAATTCCTACACCAAAGTAAACACAATGATGCTGTTTATAAAACAAATGTTATGTCATTAGTAAAAATTTACTTTGAAGAATTAATCTTCCCTGAGCTATATACATTTTTCTGCTTACTCTTGCCAGGTTTCTGACTGTATAATTACAAAACCATCAATCATTTGCCCATACTTTAGTTCACAGATCTTACAGAATTAGGTAGTTGCTTGTTATATCATGCAAGCAGTTGTCTGTATCCCTCCTAGTTTACTGGCCAAGTAGTTCCTGCGTGAATCCATAAACTCGGGTATGTACTATTCACTTTCTTTGATAGTGGGAAAATCCTATCCAATGTTGTCTGACTCTGGGAACAAAACCAGATGTATTTATAAAAAAATATTTCTTTAAATATATGTTTTTGTGAGAAAAAGAGTAGTTATATCTCTTTCAACAATAGCTTTCTGCCATTTCTTATGAGCTCACTGTATTTCTGTTTCCATTGTAAAGGATATGCAATAGTAACAGAGTAGGTAGATACAAGTATTATGTGTATGCATCTTGTTTTCATAGTCTTAATCTTTTCCTGCTGGTCGGTGAGTTGAACATGCAGAGTTTACCTAGTCTCAGATTTTGTTTGACAAGAGTATNGGTAGTTATATCTCTTTCAACAATAGCTTTCTGCCATTTCTTATGAGCTCACTGTATTTCTAACTGTTTCCATTGTAAAGGATATGCAATAGTAGCAGAGTAGGTAGATACAAGTATTATGTGTATGCATCTTGTTTTTAGAGTCTTAATCTTTTCCTGCTGGTCGGTGAGTTGAACATGCAGAGTTTACCTAGTCTCAGATTTTGTTTGACAAGAGTATTTCACTTCTGTAGTTTAAATTTCTGTATTTATTTCTTGGTGCTTATAAAACTGTCCAATTCTGTGATTTTGAAGGCACTAACACAGAGGTCACTGAGAAACTTGAAGAAGTGGTCATGATTTGGACCAAACAGATCAGACAAGTTTTAGTGGAGAGTGAACAAATAAGAAGAGAAGCTGATGATGTTGGTCCATCTGCAGAGCTGGAACACTGGAAGTCAAGAATGTCATCATTTAACAGGTCAAATCCCTGCATTATTTCTCACAGAATCTTAAAAAAAAGGATTTTTAAAAAATAAGTGTAAAATTTTATTCCAGAGAGAGTATTAAATATGTTTCTTTCTTCAAAGCCTTTTAGATGAGATCAAGAGTTCAAGAGTAAAGAAAATTATAAGTATTCTTCAGGCAGCCAGATCAAAGACGTTAAAGCAATGGAAAGAACTGGTAATTATTACTTTCTAATTAAAATTTTAAATTATTACAGTACTCTATTTGTAATGTATACAGAACGGAACACAATGCTAAAAATAAAAATAGCTTTGAGTGTTTATGCTGGTTTTGCACTGTGGTTTATTATCCATTTGTTGGAACATATAGCATCAATGATTCTGAAATTAAATAGAATACTTGAAAAGAAGTCAGTGCTTTTGTAATGTGTCTTTCATTAACATAATAGATGGAATAGTTGTGCGAAAGTAGAGCAGTGCTGCAACACATTTTTCTGTCTCTCACGAGCAGAACCCTGTGCAGGCCAACTATAGAAGTCTGAAAGTCCATCCTAATGCTTTTAGAATTGTTGAGAGCTGAATTTTAGTGGCGTAACTGCTACTTCATGTAAGTGGATATCTGTAATGTAAATTTAATAGGCAAAATTGTAGGCAAGCCAGAAAATGATCTGTGGACCATTTACAGTCAGTGAGACCCCCACCCACCCCCACCCCCCAGAATGCAGGTCTTCTGTTGCTTAAGAAAGTATTCTACTGTTTTAAGAACGCACCAGGAAAAGTTTTTGATTTTGTGATTACCACACTTGCAGACGTTTTATGATAAATGGAATTTGGATAAAAGTGTCTGTACAGAGCCAGTACAAGCCAAGGGTGACGACGAACTAGGTTTCTTTCTTCTACAAACTAGCCCCCTAAGTACTGGACAGTTCCTGTACTGACATGAACATAAGGATATACAGGCATTAGCTGTGAACTCATTGTCCCTAACAAGTGTTTATTAAACAATGTCGGGAAGCACCCTGGTACATTTCAGGGATCTTGTCTAAGTTCTGTAGAACGGGTTTTGTGCTGAAACCATTCTAAAATCTAAGTTGGATCCATGAGGGGGAAAAAAGCTTTGTGGGTCTAAGTAAGGACTTCTTTTAAACCACATTCAAAATGTTGCTGACCACCAGGAAGATCTTACCAATTTTTGCATGTAAAAGCAGTTATTTCTTATGTGAAAAATAAATAGCATATTTGAAAGCACTTCTGTGGGCAAATGTTTGCAAGATGGAATCATAGTCTTGTGTGCTGTAAAAGAAGAACCTGTTCAGAAAATTTTCACAATAATAATTCTATTCCTTTCTTTTTTTTCTCATTCCTTCAGGATGGTAGAATAACAATTGCTGCCAATGAAGCTAAAGACAACGTGAGATATTTATATACGTTGGATAAATTTTTTGGTCCACTTGCCAGTGCTTCGCCTGTAAGTCTTGTAAAGGCACTTAATGTGAAATTCAGAAAAGGAAAGAGGGGCTTTTGTTGCTATAAAAAAGCTATTTTTCCTTTTAATATATAACTCTTATATTTAATTATTAGTGGACAGCTTAACTCCTTAGGCATTAGTGAACTGAGCTTACTGATTTTGAATTAGCCAGCGATAATAATACCTTTTCTTTTGAGTAGGAAGTAGTTATTATTCCAGAAGATAATTAAAGGATATGAAAAAACGAAGCATCAGATTGTGCTTTTCTTAACCCAGTAATGAGCTGAGTTACCTTTTTGAGGTTGGGTCTTACATATGTACCTCTTCCTGTCTGCGTGCTTTAGTTAGGAGTTGCTTGTGATTGTTTTATTGCAAAAGTCATAAAATGATCTTAAACCTGTGACTGAGCTGAAATTGGTGACCTTCCACTTATTTTACAGGTTAAAGCTGTTTCTCTTGTAGGTAACACTGTCATCCTGGTTGATAAAACTTATTTTTGTAACTATATGGGTCTCTGAGTTAATTTTTTTAAGTGAGAACATGTATTTTGGCTATACAGGCGCTGGACAAAATTGTCTAAGCTTGCATAGTTCAGAACATTTACACATGATCCAGCTGGTAACAATTTTTCTAAATAATATTTTCAAAGTTTTATCTCTTTTGAATCCATTGTGCTATTTTACACTGCTCTTCTTCTGTTAATATTCACCGTTCTGCCATATTGGACTTGACTTTTAGATACCATTTTTTTTTTATCCTTTTCTAGACCAGTCGCTATCTCTTTTTTCTGGGTTCTCAGTGTATCTGGCTTGCATGCATTTCTGTGAAATATTTCTGTGGGACAGAAAACTCTGTAGTTCAGTATCCAGTTAAGAGTAAGATTATTGTTGCCTTGCCCCCGCCTTCTGGATTTCTCCTCTGTACAGATCTAGGCAAAATGAGCAAAGGCCAACTTTCTCCTTGTCCCTTCTACAGCAGACCAACTCTTCTGTAGCAGTGTATGATCTCTTTTCCTTGGATAGTATTGTACTGGTTTGAAAGCAAAACCAGTGAGAGGCTCCAAGTCAGAAATACAATTTAATAGAAAGGAAAAATAAATGCAATAGTACAAAAGAAACTACTGACAGAACCAGAATACAACCTGACACCATATTAGTGGGGGTGGTGGTAGCAGTCCAGATGAAGTGGTCTTGTTGAAAGCAGTGATCCCACAGAAAGGCCTAGTAGCTCTTGTCCTCTGGAAGTCCAGTGGGTAAGGGCTGCTTGTGCCCCTCCAAACCTCAGGTTATATCCAGGTGGGAATGCTTGGCTCCTCCCCCCTGGGAGGAGCATCTCACAATGGGCTGGTGTTATTCTATGAGTCATGTGGTGGGTCCTTGATTACCCATTAAACAGAGATAGCTGCCCGAGGGAGTTATCTCTGAGTCAGGCAGCACAGCCTTGATGGGCCATTGACAGGAGATAGCCCAGGAGCGAGTTATCTCTGAGTCATGCACAAGGCATTGTTGGGACCATTAACAGAAGATAGTCCGGAGCGAGGAGGCAAGGATAACACTGTCCCACCTGGTTTCAACAGCTCCCGAAGATGGTAATAGAATACATACATCTTACATTGCAACCTAGGACAAGTATGTTCCTCTGCAAAGCAGACTACAGCACCTTCATATACTGGAGACCGTGGTATCTTGGTTTGAAAGACAGGTGTCTACTAAGGAAGGCAGGAGCCTCCCTNCTTTTAGTGAGGCAGGGTGTTAAACAAGGTCCCAGTGCAAAAGGCCGCTCCGACCAGCAAGCTCCACTCACGGTAGAAGGAAGGCAGCAGAAGGCAGGACCCCGCAGCAACACCGAATTCTTCCTACCACCACTGCAGTCTCTCATTCCACTTCCAGCACTGGAAAAACAAAGAGCCCTAAGCACTGTACCCACCCCCCCTTTTTCTCAGTTCAAATCTTGTGGCATCTCTGCCCCTACCTGAGAAAAAAAAAAAAGTAAAAGGGGACAGCTGGACCCCTCCCCCTGTATCCAGATCTTTTGTCTCTCCCAGCAATTTGTCCCTTAGCATGGGGGAAAAATTTATAAGAGGAAAAGAACTAAAAAAGAACTCTAAAACCCCAACACATGGCCAAGCAGAGTACAGCCTCTGGTTTTCCTGTGGAAAATCCCACTGTGTAAAAGACCTATTCATTTATTCATTGCCCTTTTCCCACATTTTTGACTTGGTCATACTGTGATAGGTCTCCGCAAGTGAACTGGATGGTCCATTTTGTAATGACCTAACTACAACAACACACAAAGATGCTTGTCCACTGATAAGCATATTCCCAGAGCTGTCACATTTTCCACTGTGTTAAATTTCAGGAAATTCAGATTGCTGACTTTTCTATTCTTTTGCTGTTATAGGTAACAGTGATGGAACACATTCCCAGTTTAATGAACACTGTCTGTATGATCTACTGTACATCACCGTACTACAACACGTCAGAGCACATGACATCCCTGTTTCTTAAAATCACCAATCAAATGATTAACACATGCAAGACCTATCTATGTGAAGGTGTTTCAAAAATCTGGGACCTGGACAGGTGATAGAACTTTAATAATTTCAACTTCTGTTGTTGACACTACAAGTAAAATTACAGATTATTCATCAAGATTATTAATTTAATAATTAAGAAAAAATTTAAGTAGCCCTTTGTCCTCCTGCTAGGCACTGATTTGTATGTTAATTTTAAGCTGGTAACTACTAATTCTGTGTAGAATTAAGTACTCCGCAAAAAGAAATTTACTATGTGTTGTGAAAAACCTGTTATTGGAAACCATGTAATATATACTAGTATACAACACTTGATTCATTGTCCCCATGGATTTTTTTAGACCAAAACACACTTAAGAAATTTGAACTGGGACCTGAAGTTCATCATAAAAAACCTCCAAGAACAGACTGGCAAAGTTCCATCCAATGTTTATGTTTTGCTGTTACTGGACATGAAAGTCAGTTGGAGGAAGGCAACAATATATAGCAGGACCAAAATCACAATTCAGTTGTATTGTGGGATATTTCAGGGAAGGGATGAGTTAGCTGCTCTACAGCTACTTGTCCAAGTGCTACACACAGCACAAATGGAAGCACAGAGGTGTTTGTATGAAACTTATGCACTGGGTGGTGAATTTTGACGTCACTGGCAGAACAAGTGTATCTGAAGGATGACAAGTGGAGATAACATAGGAAGAGCACATACTATAAGAGCAGGTCAATTATTTTCATGCAAAAAAGAAGGGGGAAACCACAGAGGGAAGTTAAGATGAACATGACATCTGAAGTTGTCAACTAGAAAATTAATAATTGGAATAGTCTCTTGAACTAATGTAACTGGAGTAAGATTATGGGTATTGACATGAAAAGGAAAAGGTGTTACAAGCTTCATCAAAGGAGACAGTCAGGATGTCTCTGCTTAAATTCCAGCCAAGTCAAAGGTGACTCTGAGGTAACAGGCTAGGAGACATAAAAGTAAATCTAACTTCTTTGATTCCTCCTGTATTTTGGTCTAGATAAAGAGAATTTTTCAAAAATTACCTGTAATCAGTAAAGTACTGGTTATGTTTATTCTAAAGAATTAAAGTAAATAAAAGTAGAATACATTTTTTTTGTTTATTCTAGCCAAATTTTTTTCTGAGACATTCTTCTCGTTTACTTAATTGCTCCTGCTATCCCTGCAGAAGTTTTGCTCTGTCCCAGTTAATGGTTCCAGCCTATAAATCTGACTACCCAAATTCCCAGTGATCTTCTGGATGATGAAAGACAAAGCCAAAGTGGAGCAACAGCCCTGGGCAAATGGCTTATGGCTCGTTTCCATGCCTCATCTATGTATCTCATAGTGGTACCTCAGGGTTAATGAACAACTGTGTATAAGATGTAACTATCTGTGGCCTTAGGAGCTAAGTTCTTCCTGATTTATCTTTTTAAAAAACCAGGACTCTCCTCATGCTTATTTTAGTGTGGAAAAATATTTCTCCAGTCCTGTCTCCTTAGAAAAAACTAAAGAAACAAAGCAAAACCTGTCAGCAATACTTGATACAGAAGATGAGAAATGGCCAAACTGCAAGGATTCAGTAGCCAACATTAACCCAGTATAGATCCTTTGTGGTCTATGCCATGAAAATTTTGGATTGTTGACAATGAAACAAAAGATAAAAATATCTGATCTAGATAACAGGTGTAGTCCAAAACTTTTGATGTAAACATCATATTTTGAATATTTTTCATATAATATATAATTTTGTGTTCTTGTTTTGCAAAGTTGAATATTTGACTGAAATATTTTATTTATACTCTTTTGAAGACCTTATGAAATACTCTGTCTTCTGTATTTTCTTTCTCAGGGAAGAATTGCTAAAGAGGATACAACAATGCATTTCCCTCAAAGCAAAGTACCAAACATCCTTTCAGAAAATGAAGGAGGAGCTGAAGGAACATCCAAGTGACAGGCAATTTGATATCAGGTAAATAATTCACTCCAGTATTGAATCATATTGATGTGTACAATTTATAAATGAGATGTAATTATATCTGCTGGCTAACAGAAAAGCGAAATATTCAATTAAAATGAAGTAGTTATTATAATCAGAACATGATCTTGCAGAGTGGTTCTTTTTTTTAATTTTTATTCAGGAATAAACCAGGTTTTTGCCAGTCAATTTTTGATTCAGTAGAAGTCCAAGGGAACCTCAGGGGAATTTATGTATTTATTAATTGAATACAAATGTATTTGTATGGTATGAAATCCTAACAAATTTGAATCATGAATATAAGTGAAAACCCTTTCAGGGAATTCAGTCAGCTTTGAGCTGGGTTCTCTGTCACAATGCCAAGGAGTGTTTTACCTGTATTGGTACTTAAAGCATGGGGCACTTCTTAGTACTGTGCATTTGCATTTTCTTCTGCAAATGTCTTATTTAAAAGAGCTACTCCTGTGAAATATGGTAAAGGCTTTTTATTATATTGACATATGTAAGAATTAAGCATTTTCTGGTTTATATACATGAGTTTCAGGTTTTTTTGTTGATATGTAATCATTATGGTATTTTTTTGTGGTGTGAAACTTGATAGCAGCTCTGGTAGGATATATGTGGGTTAAATAAAAAAATCTGTTGCAAAGAGATTTTCATAGCAGTCCCTCTGTTGGTTTTTTTTTTTTTTAAATTGTTAGTGAAAACTATATATTTGGAAAATTTGAAACCTTCTGTAAACGTTTGGAGAAAGTTTCAGATATGAGCAATGCTATGGAAAGCCTTTTAGAGCTCCAGCGTGTAAAAATAGAAGGCATTGAAGAGATCACTACTCAATACCAGAGCATTGCTACGAAAACGAAATCCAAACAATATGATGTTCTGGATCATAGGAAAAAAGAGGTACTTACATTCAGCACTTGTGTGACAATCTCTCTGTTAATTCTATGTTTTTCCCTGGAGTTATGCAAAGAATGTTGAATATTATAAAAATGCCTATAATATTTTGCAGTAACAATAATACCAATACTCTCATACCTTTTAATATAGTTTGAAAGTGTTAGGGTAAATCTGCTTTTTACTTCAAATGTTTTTGTTAACTTTTTGTAAACTAGGTTTTGTGTGACAGGTAATGCTACAAACAATTTTTTCTAAACTGATTGTTTTGAGATGCATTTATTTCGAACTGCAGAGTGAAAACTAATTTAGATATGTTAACACACTAAATACTGTTTGTCTAATTATGTTTTACTCATTATTGTTAAAAATAATAGTAATGGCAGTATTATAGCAAAGTTAGTAAAGTCACATTTTAGGGGGAGAAGAGAATGATATTGCTCCCAGTGCTGAACAGAATGATAAAAGCTAAAGTGGCTTTTCAAATGCTCCAGTCTCATGTTTTAATACATCCTGTAAAGGCTGGGATTGAGCTGCTTTTTTGGAGCTATTGCTTGCTTGTTTTGCAGAGTTAATGGTCTCATAATAGAAATTCTGGAAGTGTTGGCTTAATCTCCTGCCTTCCTGAACTAAAGCTTGCCACCGTCATTAACTTTCCTTTAAACATTTAACTCTGGAGTACTATTGGCTTTCTTCTGACTGATGGTTTGTGTTTCTCTAATACTTGCTGCGTGGCTCCTTTGTGAAAGAGGGCATTTACTGTTCACTGGGGGGAATTTGGAGGGGTTAAAAAATGGCATGGCTTCTCTGCACCTAAGTGCGAGGAGCAGTATCTATTATGGACTGTCTTCCTGAGCTTCCCAATGCTCTCTTTAAGAGAAGCTTACACTGAACTCTTTTTGTTAGACCCTCAGTATTTTGGGACTCTTCAGAAAAATTGTTACAGATAAATACCCAAATTACTTGTAGGAGCAGCCAAATTTGGGAATAACTAAGGGAAATAACTCCCCTTAGTCTGTGAGGTGCTCCAGAGAGCCTGCCAGTTTGCTCACCTTTGGTGGGGTCATACCTGGACAGTGAGCTGAGCACTCTCCTGTGGCTGCAAGTAGCTGGTGAGTGTGCTCTGTTCTCTCCGATGAGGTTATGAGTGTTTCTTAGCCTGTCTGTGTTCCTCTGTGCTCCTTTGTGTCCATGAAGATGAGGCTTTAATCATTTAACCTAACACTGCTTACGTTTTGTTTGCTTTGCTTAGAGTGTAAATGTCTTTTTTGCGGGTGGTGTTCCTGTTTTTTTTTAATGCAGTGCTGAACACATGCATTGGGTAGATAAAACAGATTCCCAAAAAGCTTCAGAGAAAGGGCTTTTTAATAAAATGAAAGCAGCACTATAGATGATTTTTTCCTTTTGCTCTTATTCTAGTTTGAAAAAGATTACCTTGAATTTAAGAACCAAATTGCAGCATTGTATGAATCTATACAGGAATTTGTGGATTCCTGGTTTGAGAAGACCGTAACTGTAAGTTATGTTACAAATGCAAACCTCTGCTTCTGGTGCTTGGAAGGGCCAGATACCCACAGCTCCTACTAAACTCTTTCATTACTGCCAGTGTTCTGTACTGTGCTGGTGGCTTCCTGAGATAATACTGGAGGACATCAAGCCTCTTACGAATGTTCTAAAAGTTGCTTGCAGAAGCACTGTAAAGGAATGTTCATTATTACTTGGTGCCAAGTGTATGTTCCATCTTTCCATACCAATTTTATAGCTCTATATTTTGAAGTTTATTTTCTTTCTTCATCCTGGTGTTTCCTGTTGCATTTCTAAGTTATTCCTGTTTGACTGACAGGAGTAATGAAATAATGTCTGCCATCTGTTTCCTAAATGTCAGTACTGTTCACTGGCTCAGGCCCTGATCATGATATGAGATGTTAATGAAGTGTGAGTAAAGGTGGAAGAGTTCTACCACAACTGTTTGCTGAAAAAAAGGAGTGAGGATTTGAGAGTCAGAAAAAACCCAAACTGTAGTGGTAACAGTTTCGTGGTTTATACAAGGGTAACTATCTCCTGTGTGGGACAAAATATAGAAATAAAATTCAAAAATTTGTCTGGATGGATTTTTCCGTATTTCTTAGGAAACAACTTACAAATTTACATAACATATTCTGAATTAATGAAATACTGTATGGACAATGACCTTCTGAACTGTTATCTTCTGCAATAAGTGCTCCATCTTCCCTTTTAGACTGAACAGATGCTGGGATTTCTGATAAAGCTTGAACAAATAGGAGGAAATAATATTGATCTTAATGAGAAGTATACCATTGTTCTTCAGCAGTACAGTCAAGACTTGGAGTTTATTCAAAAACTCTATCAGGAGGAAAAGGAAAATCCACCTATACCACGTAATATACCACCAGTAAGAATGAAGTAAATGAGAAAGAAAAATTACTTTACTTCTCGACTGTTTTTAAGTTAATGAAAATATAACCTCATATCTTCTGTGTTTTAGGTAACAGGGAAGATTATGTGGGCTCAGCAGTTATTCAGAAAAATTGACCGTCCAATGACATTTCTTAAAAAGAAAACCACACTTTTGAAGGTTGGAAATAAGCAGAGTAGGATTTAGGCTAATCTTTCAAGGATATTATTAACAGATGCATGATTTAGTTGTGTACTTCCACATTCTCTTTTCTAGCAGCTTGTATCCAAGATCACCAAACAGTAGGACTTTGAACACTAGCTATGCTTCATGAAAGATTGTCATTTGTATGCCTTTCTCAGTGGGCCATTAGTGCCTTGTATAGGTCACAGTATAGACTTTGTTCTATGGGCAAGATTGGGAGGAAAAATCGGGAAAAAGAGTTAAATTGGTTAGAGCAGTTGAATACTACTTAATAATTGAATTCCTAAATACATTGCTGTGTTTTTGTGTCTTACCTAATTTCTAAGATAGCATAATTTAGAGCTTTCTGTTTCTTTTTTTCCTCTGGTAGAGAGGAAAAGCCTAGTGTAGGGCCTTTCTACTGTGTTAGACTCATTGAAT
>VYZQ01054979.1:5123-18600 GCA_013400655.1 Mystacornis crossleyi
TTACATCTATAGAAGAAATCTCTAAGACCACTCAATAAACTGTTAGTTTTGCTTTAATGCCTTAGCATTAAGTCTGAATCTGTGGATTTTGTTTTAGACTATATTTTTCAGGTGGATACGGGAATAATTTCTTTGTCATTATACCACACAGAAGCCTCTTGAGCATGCAAATCCAGGCATCTACTTCTACTGCCTGAATAAGAAAAAAATCCCACATATTTATTTTTCTTGAACATGATGTCTGTGGTGGTGATACCGATACCTTAGGTTCTAACTTTTATATTTTTCAAATCCCATACTGCTTAGTGTGTAACTGAAGTTTCGTGTGGCCTGTCTCTCATGCTGATTAGATGTAACAAGCCTCTCTAAGCTTTCTCTTCAAGGACAACAGGCCCCAAAATGTGTAAACTAAAAGCCTCTGAAGAGGGGGCCAAACTTGGGGTAATTACATCATAAAGTGAGGTTATAATTAGAGAATTAACCCTGCTATGCAAATGAACCAAACTTATAAAAGTGTGAAGAATGCATGACCCAGGGTCCATCTCGGATGTAGTCTTTTGACTGGCCAGGGTCTACCTTTGAAGGCCCTTCAAATAAATACCTACTTTTATTCTCTTAATTTTGTCTAGTCTCTATTTTTAGGTGGCCACCTCAAGAACTTACACCTTTTATAAGCAGAAGGGTTTGCATGACAGTTCTGTTACAGTTAAACACTGCTCACAACAATAAAATATAAGTTTCGTAAAAAGCGACTTATCCTAGGAACTTTATTTTAGTAATAATCAAAACAGTCTTCTTTTTTTGTATTGAACATTGTATTTATGAAAAGAAACCATTTAAGGAAAACTAAGGATAAGATTGACTTCATGACACAGAGAGATATGGTGGTATGAAGACGAGTAGCAGCTCGCAAAAGTCTCATAAAGGATGACTCAAGGGGTTCTTTGGAAGCTTTTCTCTAACGGAAAGAAAATTACTAAACCAGCTTCAGGACGGAAGGTCAGCTCTCGTATACAATACCCAATTCAGTGCAGGTTACAAGTAAATCAATCTGCTCCCTCGGTTCCAGGAATTCTCTCAAAAAATAAGGAGGTTATATTGCTTAAAGGACCACTGTGTTATTAATTGAACTCCTCAGTGTGCTGAGAATTGTGTAGTGCATAGCATAACATCCCCTCAAAGCTTCCTCTAAACAGGGCTTTGTTGAGCTTTGCATTTATTTTCTAAGGAAGAACTAGATGGGGATTGCTGGAAAGACATTCTTCCTTTTAATCCTGGGCCACAGAAGAGTCTGTTAGGGCAGACTGCTGTGTGATGGGGGTCCAAGGAGAGCCTTGAGAAAGCGGTGGGTAAGTGATGGTGTAGATACGCAGCAGCTCGTGGCCCACCGAGTGCCTGAGCTCCACAGAGCTGGCGCTAAGCTGCTGCAGTGCTCGGCATCCCCACAGGAACAGAGTTAAGCAGCAGATTAGCTCCAGCCTTGCGCAGTTACAGAGCACCACAGGACTGGTGCCTGAAGATAAGCTCGGCAGTTGTGAAGCTTCCCTCATAGCAAATCCAGGAGACGTCACCAATGGGATGATGATAAAGGTGTAATATTCATGAATATCAACAAAAGCTTGATCTTTGTTTTCTGGCCAATTGTCTGACACAGGACAGACTTGTGAAAAGCTAATCAGAGAAATACTCAGGAAATTGGAATTTCACTCATGGACACTTTTGTGAGGAAACAGAAAAATCTTTTAAGTTTTCCCTGGTGCATACTTCACACCATTAAATGTCCAACAAATTACTTCCTCACATCCCTTGACTGCCTTCCAGCTTAACTGTGTTAAAACAGTAGAGTGCTAAAATCCTTCTTTGGAGATGAAGTAGCATGGTCATGCTTTGAAGTGAATAAACATGTAATAGCGGAAGTGCTGCTTACCAACGTGAAACAAATTAGATTTAAAAGGTAAGATGTTACTTCCTCCTTTCTTGTTCTTAAATTTAAATTTCCCAAGGGCTAACAATAAAAGTAAATAGAGAACTTCAAACAACCAAAAATCCCTGAAATTACATTTTAGTGAAATCTTCCTTTCCTAAAGTAATATTATCTAGAAATTAGATTATTTTGTGCCAAAATATAATTTTGAAAGAAGAACAAATTGTTACTTCTTGTGTTTTGACTGGATGGACAGTATCTGTAGTTAAGGGCATTGCTACTATTGACTGACTGTAAAAACCCACCAAAACTGAGACAGAAGAGAGGAGAAACCTTTTGAAGCCTTAGACCAGGAGTGTGCTTGTTTTACTTAAATTATGCTGAGTGGAATAGAAAGGTAGTTGTCAGATAGCACTATGTGGAAAATCTAGCTTTGGTCTGCAAGCTACAGACTTATATCCTTTTACAGCCTAGTCTTGATCTGCAAAAGTACCAGAGTCTAATGCCTTTATCAGAGCAGTTCCTTACTGCTTTTCTAGTCCTCTAAATATTAAGGAAAAACTACTAGTATTTGTGAAGGATACAACTTCATAGTCAGTCATATCTCTGGACTCACACATTAGTGACAAATCTTGGCAGAAATTCAACATTGCAAGTTCCTGTTAAAAAAAAAAATTAGAAATTTTTTAGGAGAAAAAGAAATTCAGAAAAAAATTTGTCTTGTTAGTCAAAACTTGTCACTTTAATTGGTAAATTAAAAAGACAAAAAATGTGACAGAATTTAAAATAGAACAAAAGATTATTAATTTAGAGATATTTCGAAATATTAGGGGGGTATGTATCTAAATCCTGATCTTTTTCTTTATTTCGTAGCTTATAGTCAGAAGAGTATATTCCTGAACTATTTTCAGACCAACACAGCCAAAAGTTCAGTTGAATGACAAATTTTAATTTCCATCTGGTCACTGGTGCCTCACAAGAAATAAATCTATGCTGCTGGCGTATTTTAGAACAATGTTTGCCAAAAGCAAGGATCAGATTGGGTGTGCGAACATTTCCCTGAGTGTACCTGTGGGATGGAGGTTGCAGTGGAAGCTCACTGGTAAGACACGTGTAGGAGAGGAGATCCTTCTGCATCTGCACACACTCATTCTCTCTGCCTCACAAGTATGCAGATCATTTCTAAGCACAGAAATGTTATTTTCAGAAGCTCTGAAAAGCTTCGGTTACCTTCATAAGCTCTGCAGGCAACATTTAGAAAAACACAGGAATTTGTCAGTCTTATAGTCCAGCTGACTCCCCAAAACAGGCTCTACACTACCAAGTGGCCTTCTTTCTTTCTGAACACTGGCATTTCATTCAGCAGACAATGACAGAAGAGCAGCTGAAAGGACTGTGGTCCAAGATCTGAAACAGTGCTCTGTCTGAGAGGGAACAGCAGTGGACACTGGATGCTTAAGAAAGTTATACAAGAACAAGACAAATTCAAATGCTATAAGTATCTGATAATTACTGGTTTAAGGATTTCTTACATCAGGCATGACTTAAGGTATTTGTATTTAACAGCCCCTGAGGGATCTTTTTATTCTTCCTGTAAATTTGTCTGAATCCATTTCTACCTTTGTTTTTCATAGTATTCTGTGGCAATGAGTTCCGATTTTAATTGCAATCATGTTAAAAAAGTTCTTCACTTTTTTTAAACCTGCTGCTTGAAAGATATTGCTCGCCAACTTCTTGCTCTCTTCGAGAGCTAATGAATGATCATCACTCCTGATTTTATATACTTGTACCATATCACAGCGTTTCCAAACTGGAAGTCTTAGTCTGTTTAATGTCCCTTAAAACCTGAGCCATTCTGCACTATTGCTCATCCCTGTCACAGTCCTTTCTGCTTTTCTATTTCTGCCTAGCCCTTTTCAGATGAAAATATTAGAATGCACTGTGTTACTTAAAAAAATATGAACGTCCTAGTGATTTATATGCTGCCTTAATGATGTTTTCTGTTTCATTCTACCTTCCTTCCCTAGCAACGTCTGATATCACATTTTGCGTTTCTGGGCTCTCCGGTCATTAAGGTCTCTTCAAAGAACCATCATAGCAATTTCATGATCCCTTGGATTGTAACAAATTTTGCAATCATATTTGTATCTGCATAGATATGATTACTTTTCCCATTGAGCAGTATTTTGTATTTCATTGACCATTTTATTGTCAGTCAATTACCGAGTGACACTATCAGTCTCAGGATTCCTCTGCTCCTCTCTACAGGCAGGCTCCACAGGCTTTTATACAGGGCAGGGCGGATTATTCCTTAATACCCCAGTCCTGAAGACGCGCTACAAATTATGTATAAGAGACAAATAGGCTAAAATGTGATGTCCTAAGATTGCCTAGAAAACAGTGTCAGATGTAGGCATGGGCAAAGGGACAGGGCTAGGGTTAGGTAATAAACTGTCCAAATATTTTTGCTGCTTCTTCCCCCTTTTTTTTCTCCCATTTCCCAGCAAATTCCAACAGGAAGCACAGTTCAGTTTAATTCCTTCATCCTTAGGACAGAAAACCTCTTTTTGTCTACCGTGACAAGGAGCCATTGATGTAAAATAGCTACATGTAGCTACTGGTTCACCATCAGTGACTGGAGCAGCCTCTGTTTTTCAGAAGTCATTACAATAAATCCTCTGAGAATGCCGCCTTGAGCTTTCAAGGGAGAGATGATTCAACTCAATATTAGCCTGCTAGTTTACCATACCTCATAAATCAATATTTTCTACTCTCTTCACTCCATTCCTTGCAAAACATTTAAGAGGTGTACAAGATCAGAAAAAGAGACCTAGCTGTAATCTACAGTTAGAGTGCAATATGAATCCCTGTAGCTGGTGTAAAGAACTTGTGAGAAGTAGTTGGGGAAGTACTGTGCACAGCATGCAAGAGGTGGGGCAACCTGTATTGACAAGCACAGCAGATGGACACAAAGGTCTGATTTTGGATTAAACATGCTGAGGGATGGATGCTTGATGGGGCCAGTAGAGTGATGAAGAAGACTCCAAAGATCAAAGATCTCCAAAGATCTCCAAAGATCAGCTGCAAGGTGGATTAAAATCTTTCTCTCTATATAGGAGATATGCTTTGGGAGAGTGCCACCCTTGGATGCTCTTTACCTTCTGGGCTAGATCATGCTTCCCACAGCCACTCTAAACCTGCATCACCTCTGCATGGCCATGGTCTGCAAGCAGAAACCTCCAGCTAGAGGTTGGGACACATGGCTGTGCTGAGGATGGAATGGAAGCATGTCAGGGAGGCTGAAGGAGCTCCTCAAAGCACTAATGAAAATAAAAAAATGCAGATTATTTTGAGGTTTTACAGGAAGCAAACTGGAAATTCACCATTCAAAAGTATAGCTAAATGATGGAAATTAATTCAAAGAACTTCACTACGAAGAAAAGCTCTGTGTGGTTTCAGGCTCACTTCACAAAATATATGAAGTTTTGATGTCTCTGCACTAGAAATGTTGCTCTTTAACTTTAGCCAGTGTGAATCAACACAGTCTTCAGCAGACCTATACTGATTTACATGAGCTGCAGACATGACCCTTTGTATTTAATTTTAGGCAGCTTATTAGAAGGATATTCACATATTGGAGGAAGATCTGAAGAAAGCTGCAAAAAATGATTAGACTTCTGGAGTGATTGATGTATGAGGATTGATTGCAAGTGCTAAATATGCATAGTTTGTCTAAGAAATGACTAAAGGGGGACATGGTAACAATCTATAAATACTTGAAGAGTCTAAATGTCAAGGAGGAAAAAGCATTTTCAGGATACAGAAGAGATGCAGCANTTTGTATTTTCCCTGATTTTATTATCTCTGGAGCCAATGGTAGGATTTAGGAAACAACAAAAGAAAAGATTGCTTCTGGACATGCCTTCCCCATTTTTTCTGTTCAACACAGAATATTTTCAGAAATGAATGTTGACTGTTGAAGTTGTCTGTATGTAACACTGACATGATCGTTACAACTATAGATTTATGTCTTACTATGAATTTCATTAAGACCTAATTTCAGGATACCAAGAAATGAAAAGTANAATGAAAAGTATAGAAAAAATAAAACACCTGCAATATGCTGACAACAAGAAAGGATACTCAGAGAAGTGGACCTGAAACTAGTGAAATAAATTGATGCTCATCAAGAAAGAGTGGTATGTCCCAATTGCAAAAGTGAGTGTGTAGATGATAAAACATGTTTTAGGATTAGAAAGAGATGACAAAAGAACTGGACATAGTGAACAACAGCTCCAAATTCAAAAGAGGAATTCCTGAGACATTGTTTGTTCAAAGTGGTAAATTATGTCCAAAAGTAAAAAAAAAATATAGAGAGAATTTAGGAGTAAAATAGATGTGGTTATCTGATTGTATTTCATTATATCATAGATTTTTATAGGTATTAAAACCAAAAGAAATTCCANNNCTGGCATGACACATGTTAGAAAATATCATTCATCAATTTTTGTCAAGTTGAACTAAAGAGTATTTTTTAGGAAGACTTTCAACCTAGATTTAAAGGCTCTAAAGGATGGAGAATTAATATCATCCTTTTGTAATTCATTGTAGTGTATGGCACTCCTCTACTAAAATAAATGTGTTTTATTTCAACCTTACCTGTTACTGATTTCATTTTCTATTCACTGGCACTCTCTCTGAGTAATTCTTACCATTTTTATTTGTCAGAAATCTATTTATGACCCCAAAAATTACTATTTTCATCTTTGGTTGAAGTTTACCCAAAATTTTTCCTGGACACCACATTTCAGAGATTTAGTAAATTTAGCTTTAAATAAATACTTTTCTTAAATGCATCATTTAATATCTTGATATAGATTCACAATTATTCACTGAGATAATATGTATATCTCTATTGACCTGAGAGACCACAATGGCATGCAAAATATTTTGCAGAAGCTTAACTTAGACTGAATTGCTCTGGCAGGAAAAAGCCTCAGCTCACCACCACTCATCATTGCAAATTACATCTAGGTAAACATCAACATCTGCTTCCTGTGCAAACAGAGTCTGTCATCACAGGAGCCATTATATTATTATGAGTAGATGAGATGGTTTAATATTCATTATAGATATACAAGGCGCAAGAAACTGCTTCATGCACGTGCTAATGAGCAGTAAATGTATGAAATGAATTGTACCCGCCTCCACAGGTAACTGCAGCTTTGAAACCTTAACTCAGCTGATGTGAAGAATTCTAGTAAAATCAAAGACAGATTCAGCAGTAATAAGTGTGCTTAGTGAAAATATGTTGTAAAAACTCAAGAGGACTAGCCCATAAGGAAAATCTAGCAGGTGTGCTTTAGAGTATCACCAATAGCCAGTTTACTACTTTTTTTTCCATTTTGTAATAATTTCTGTTACTTAAAAAAAAAAAAAAATTCCAATCCAGCTATAAAAACTAACACAGTGAGAAGGTTAAAACCAAAAATCCTATCTTGTGGAATTTCTGTGCACTTTTGCACAGACTTGGGACATGGGAAAGAATAATGGCATTACTGTATCTGCCAAATCTACACTTTTTCTGCACGCATAAATTCCTCAGAGAGGCAGAACAGAGAATAAGTAGGGCCTTTTGTCAATTCTTACCCACAGTACTCACTCACAGAGATTATGACATTATAAGGGTACTAAGGTGGTGCAACAGCAGAAGTCTGCATTTCATTTGCTTGCTTTATACAGAAGGGCTTTCACAGGGTAATCCACATAATGGAGATAATAATTGTATCTATAGATAATAATTGTATCTATAAAGAAGATACAATTTTTAGTATTCTGGTTTATATTCTTGGGTGCTTCTTAAATCCAGGTCTGCAGGATTAAGAGTGGGATCTGTAAAAATCATATTGCAGAATTAGAGCAATATCTAACCAAGAACAAACCTAAACAGAAATTTTGTCATATCATGTAATTAGTTAACACAAATACTTTTAGAATATATAAGAAAATATGAGTGGTTATGCCTAGTCAAATCAAAGCTTCCCCTAGTCCAGGAGCCTGTGTGATATGGGATAACAAAAAACTAGATAAATAAAACAAGCATGGGGCAACCATAAGGGATAGTTCTCAGATAAACTCCCAGTCTGTGAATTAGGTCATTCCAGACTCAGAGATAATTTTTTAATAGGTCCTAATGGGATTTTATTTTCTGAATTTCTTTTATTACTTTTTGAACTCATCAATGCCCCTGGCATTGCTAGCACCATGTGGCAGTAGGTTGAACAACTTAATTATGAATACTGCACAAAATTAGCTTATTTTGTTTGCTTGAAGCCTGCTAACCCATAATTTAATTTCATGTCTGTTAGTTCCTGTACTGTGAGAAAAAGTGAATAGTTGTTTCCTATTCTCCTTTACAGTGTCAGTCATGAAACCTCTTTGGATTTTCCAAAGCTATAAGAAAGTACCTGAAGAGTCTGTCCCAAGACAGGACAAATACTGGTTGACTTTCTCTGAAAGGGAAGCATATAAAAATCATAATAAGTGCTTGTATTTAAGCAGCAATTAACTATGCCCATTATTTCTACCACTACCCCTTACTCCAGCTATAGACTCATAGAACTGCTGAGGGCTATAATATGCTGTAAAGGGGTTGCTTTCTTTATCTCGCAATCTACTTTTTTGAGAAAGCTCTTAAAAGCATCGTATCTTTAGATCATCTCCAATAATTGTGACTCTATAAACAGCAGCTGCATTTTCCTTAATATGCAATTTCTTATTTCTTTCTTCTGCTCGGAATGGCATAAAATATGTTCTACATATCATGCTAGTGCTTAGCAACCATCTTCAAGATACAAAAATAGTATAGATTTTCTACTCCCTTACTCTTACCTGCTTCTCTCCACTATTATAACAATGCCATTGATTCATTATGGATACCATCAACTGTGGTCAATTAAGTGACACTTCTACGAGTTGGTATCAACCCATATGAAACAAAACACTTTCAATACGGTTCTGACCTTCACCATGTTTAGCAGCAATCTATTCTCCAAGTCTGAAGGCAAGTATAATAGCCTTATTTCATTATGAGTATTTCTCATTCATAGCATATTAGAAAATGGTCTCCTGTATTTTAACCTAGCAGAAAGAAAATATATCATGTGAGGTTTTGGGAGATTCAGAAAACTCTGCAATTTCAATTTCTATAGTAAATATAGCATACACCATTTACAAGGTTATTTTTGAGACATGAATTCTGTGAGCTATATTAGAATGTTAACTTTGCAGAAAGGGATTGCAGTTATATCAGGTAGCAATGAGGATATGTGGTGATCTGAAATTAGAGATAGCTTTAGCATTTGTTTTCTGTCTTTCTAGGAGTTTAAAATGCTAAAAAGGCCACAGTCACCACAATATAAGTTAATGATTCTGTAAAAACTTTATTCAGCCCTGAAAAACAGTAGCATGATTAAAGTTATGCATTCACAAACTCAAAGAATCTAAACCACCCATTCACTCTGCAGGAACTGAACATGCACTCACACACATGCACAAATACATACATACCAAATGTTTGGACAGAAAACGCACCCTTAAGATACTCAGATGTTTTATTCAAGTGTTGGTATAGCAAATTCCAAAGCCAGAGACACTTCTTTGAGGAGATTAAGTGCTTCTTTTTACAATAGCCCAACTTTCATCCAAGTTGGTGGTTTCCCCACTGATCTAACACAAAGTGATGCCTTGGAATGAAAATGAGTTATGTCTTCATCACTGAGAAAGTTCAAACCTCAAAAGATCAGGCCCTGAGTTATATAGTTACATGGACAGATTCCAATGCTCAGTGGGGCAAAACCTATAAAGTGTACGGATCTCACTCCGAAGTTGACACAAATTCAACACAGAATATGCAACAGTGTCCCAGCTTGTATGGTAACCTTGGGGGGAAAAAGCTGGGAATGTCCTACATCTACAGAATTTAATAACTTTGAAACCTTGTAAAATCTTTACTTTTTAGCAATTTTTATGGGAGGGGGCTTCAGAATTACTGCCTCTATTTTTTGTGCCTGAGAAATTCTGCAAGCATAGGTAGTACTTAGGAGCAAAACATCCATGTGCTATAAAGAGCCTTTATTCCTAAAATGGGAAAAAATGGGAGCTAATTTTCTGTGGAAGCAGCTATCCAGAAGCTTTACCCAGATAATGAGAAATAATGCTTTGATACTCCAAAAGCAGATTCTGGTCAGTCATTCCTGTTAAAATTAGCAATAGGTAGTTTGTTACCACAAAGTTGTAAGCAGAGGATAAAGAAGTCTGCTGACTCTTTACAAGCCGTTTAGCAGATCTAATTANTTTACAAGCCGTTTAGAAGATCTAATTAATATTTAATAAAAACCCAAGCCATTCCAACTTTTATAATGTGCAACTTGTTAAGCACATGTGAAAATTTCAGAATAAACTGTTTACAAACAACATTAAACTATCAACGAATTCAAGTGTCTTGTTTTCAGCTGAATGTAAAAATTCCTTTTTTTAATTGAAACTGACTTGGCAGCAGTCTGATCGCATATTTCTGTAGCATACTTTGATAAGATACTTTTAAATGGATGATTAAAGAACATAAGGAAGATAGAAAGCAGAAGAACATTATGCATTAAAACAGAAATTGATACATAGTTTCCTCTATCCCGTATGCTTATAGGCAAAACAATTGCACACATGTCCTCTAAAGCACGTTCATTACCATTTGCTTGTTCCACTTGGCTACCATGAGACTACTTGATGGAATTGAGACCAGGCACATGTTTAAGTGCTTTGCTGAACCAAAGCCTAGAAAAGTGAGCAGAAAAATACTCAGAACAAATTTTAATGAAAAAAATATATCCAATATTTAAAAAATCATTTGGCATAGCCTTCAAATCTGACTAGCTAACAGAAGACAAACTTTAATAACAAACCAACTCTTTTATAGTTTGGTCCTAATTCTACTAAGCACATGCAGACCAAACTTTCAAAATAGAAATGGAATAGCTCTGCAAATATCAACAAGCTCAAGTTTCTTTCTGTGTTTTCCTCTTCCAAGAAACGAACTGATTTGTGTTTATAGTATATTGCACAAATGACTCACTGAGGGAGCATCTGTGCTAAGTACTGAGTGGGACAACATTTTATATCAAGTAAGATGACACATTTTGCTCTTTTTTGTTTTCAAATTTTGAACAGATTTTTTGTCTCCCTTCAAGATGAATATTTTTCTCGGACTTTGGAATAGCTTTGACCTAGCTCTCACTGAGACAGAAGATAATGACTGTCTCCCAAGAGAAAAGGAATAAGGTGCCTAAAGGTGAGGATTCTTATCAAGTCTAGTGTGTTTTTGCATCAGTGAAAAAACTTCATCTGTAAAAATTTGACTGAATTTCTTCTCTCAAGGAGCTATTTGTCAAAGCATGGCCAATGACAGAGACCGCAGGAAGGTTTTTGTAATCCACGTTCTCATGCGTAGACATGGAAACAATCACTAACTTTTTCAGTCTTTAGATCTGTCACAGTTTTGTTGCACGTCAGACAGTGGGCACTGTCACAGTGAAAAAAAGCCCACTCTGTTTAAATGACATTCTTGTACGAAGTTATCGTGGTAAGAATAGTTAAGCTCAGTAGGCTTTCACCAATGATCAGCAATCTTTGCCAAAATCTGTTTTTTTCCAATAATTCTTAATTAAATAATTCAAATGAGTATTTCCAACAGCCCAGTTCTGTAATGGCAAAGAGCAGGCTCCATTTTTAATGTCAGTTTTTCACGTGGAAAATATTGCTGGAACAGTTGGACTAACTACATCTTCTTTCAAATACAAATGTTTAAAATGTCTTTTTTCATAAATATTTTTCCAAAGTATTTTCCAGTAATAATATTCAAAATTAAAATTTGGAATGAGGTGGAGTTCAGTGCAAAATTCAACAAAAAAGTTCCTTGCAAATGTTGGACACTGAAGGCATATAGAAATATTACTTTTCCAAGGTTTTGCTGGCTACACCTTCCCAAGCTCAGTTTAATTTAGAATGAACCTGGATATTTGTTGTGCTTGGCTGCTATCTCCTTATTCCAGTATATTTTTAATGAATTCTAAAGTCCATCTCTTGTCTGTTGAGCAAGAAAGAATTGGAAACTTTTCTTTCAAAATATTGTTCTAAGTGCCATGCTAGGCCTTATACTACCAAATCTAAGAAGTAAATGGGGTAAAATTACTTCAAAATGTCAATTTTAAGAAAATTTCCTATTAATTCAGATTGTTAGTCAAAAAATAACTTGAAATTTTTCTATATTATCAGGTATAAACACAAAATACCGAAGCAAACAAATGTTTGTTGGCACTGTAGTGAGTTCTCTGACAAATTTTCATCACACAGGCTGAAATGAGATAAATTAAGCTGTTACCATGACAAAACCCAGGAGGTTTGGAAAGTCTGTGGGAGAAAACTAGAAACACAGAAGATGTATGAACAAATAAGTCTTCTAAATACTAGTATAACACATTGGAGACTGACTATATGACCAGGATTTTAATCATATATGCATTTCTTGCTTAGGTCCTTCCAGTAATACAGCAGCAGTATTTCCCTGTCTAATCATAACTCACATAAAAATCAATTTGACAAATCCAAAGTGCTTTTCTTTCTTCATGTTTCTAAAGAATAATTTATAATATTAACCACTAAATGGTGGTTTATAAGCACAGAAACGGTGAAACATATTCAAATACATAGCGAGTGTAGTATAAAAGCTCTTATTTCTCTTCTGTCTTCTTTCTCCTTTTTGCTTCCTTAAAATATTTAATTAAAATATTCCTTAAAATATTTAAATAAGGCCGTTTACACTGTTTGATTTTCTAACATTTAAATATGAATCAACCTCTCACTTCAAGCCTAAATTTGTAAACTACCTTTAAAAATGGCACAATACATTGTGCAAACTAGTCAGCAAGCAACTACATGTGATTTTAAGAGATTCATTTCAGGGTAACTTAGAGCTTCAAAGATAAATTGACACATCATATACAGGACTCAGAAAAGCAAATTCTGGCTTTGGATTCCATATATTTTAGTGAATAGGACACTGCTTTGTCTGCTTTGCGGTCAACACAATATATGTGGACATTACTATACACAATTCAGTAGGCAATAGTACTGGCATGAAAAAGCGTGCAAATTGAATAACTAATTTTCAAGTGAGAAACACCTTGAAATTGTGAATTCATAGAATCATGGAATTAATTAGTTTGGAAAATACCTTTTAGATCACTGAGACCAACCATTAACCCATCACTGTCAAGTTCACAACTAAACCATGTCCCTGAGTACCACATCTACATGTATTTTAAGTACCTTCAGGAAAGGAGACTCCAACATTTCCCCAGAGAGCCTGTTTCAATGTGTGACAACCCTTTTGGGGAAGAAGTATTTCCTAACATTCAATCTCTTTTCCTAACATCCAATTCAATTTCCTAACATCAAAGAAAGCAGGGCCAGCAGTTCAAGGAAGGTGATTCTGCCTCT
>VYZQ01054987.1:0-22824 GCA_013400655.1 Mystacornis crossleyi
AAAAGGCAGTAATGAGGAAGAGGAGCCATGGAAGGACAGAAGAAGAATGGCAGTTTCAGTTCTTGGGCAGACATTTCTAATGGGCAGCTACTGCAGCTGGGGATGTTCCTTATGCAGACGGACAGAAGGCTAATTAACCCACAGTTCCTGTATCTCACTGTTCAGCTGACCTGGAACACAGTAAGACACATTAAGGGGAATACATGATTTTGAAATGTATTATTTGTCTGCTTCCACAGACAAACGTGGTAAAAAAGCACCAGAAAAAGCTGCTCTGCAGCCTGGATAACGTAGATTTATTGTTTCAGAGCTCAGGTAGAGTACAGAGGTAAATCAAGAACCTCCAAAAGTACTAAAGGAATAAAAATGAAGACAAAGTCCTAAAAACTCAAGTAGGTGATTGACATGGGATCAAACAGAGTATCTACAGCACCAGACACACTTCTGTCTTCTAGCAAAATCAGTGCCAAGTCCAGGAATGCTCAAATATAGCCAAGTAGACTCACTCTGAGTATTTACTGACAGAGTGATGAAGTGTTTCAAGAAACAAAACATCTCTGCATTCTCAAGAGGCTGAAGAGCCCAGGTGACAGTGAGTTGTCATAAAATACCAAACAGCAGATGGGCAGAAATGTTCTTGCAAAAAACACCCGGCAAGACTTCACTTGGTAAGTCAAGTACATGTTCTCCCTTTTAAAGAACTTCTACTCCAAACACACTGCCCCATTCCAAAGATAATTTCTGAAAGAAGATAAGAAACATGTACTCACAATAGAAGGAAACAAGAAGTAGTTTAGGAAAAAAACCTCAGTAAAATTCATCATCCAACCAAGTTTGAGAAGTGAATGAAGTCCTCATATTATTTTCAATGGCAAATACCATGTAAAGTATTTTCTGCATGTATTAAATACAGAAATTAAACCACATCTATGTTATGTGAAAGCCTTATTTAAAAAAAAAAAAAAGATAAAAAGTAAAAGGTTCAATTTTTAAAACCAAATGACAGTTAAGCTACTATATGAAAATATTTTCTGGTGGCTGGTCCCACAAGTGTATATGCCCACACCTGCCCACACCTCAGTGTAAAACAACCAGCTCGTTGCACCTAATTTTAATCTTTGAACATAAAAAATATATGTAAGTATCCAATCCCCTCATACCACATTTGCAGGAAGAATTCACACAATTCACTCACAGTTCACAGGAGCTCTCCACATGAGATCCACTTGAATGATCCCCCTTCCTGCTTTCCAAACCATGTAAAAGGAATCCAAAACTTTAAATAGCAATTACATTTAAGTTGATGCTTCCCATTTCCAGTAGTGCAGAAGCACTCATGGGTTGTTTCAAAGCTACGATGCCAATTTGGCCCAGCAAAACAAGTTCAGGACTTTATTCCACACCAATAATCCCAAAAGAAATTAAATAGTGACACTAATACACACACAGGGAAGCAACAGGAGTAAATCTTGTAAGCAGATTTCATAGGAGAACACATGCTCAAGGACTGGGTAGTTCCTTTTAAAAAGGTGATTATTTGAGCTTGAAAGGAAATGAAAAGGGAAAACGTAAGACTTTCAAAGGGAACCTCAGTGACTTCTGCATAGAATTCATCTCTATGTGCCTTTGAAAATTTCTACGTTAAAGCACAAGACAATTGCCACATTCCCGTCAGGGTGCTGAGGGGAGACAGCCGGGGAAGTCCTCAGTGCATCCTGCTGTATCACTTCCTGATCATGTGAGAAACTAAACTTGGCACAGATGTTTACCTGGCAAATCACCAAGAAATTATAAACACTGAATTGACTCACTTGGCAAGCCAAAGACATTCTTCCTCATGTGCCCCAAACTGTAACACAAATAGGCTGCTAATAGATAGATCAGTAATTCAGAGGAGTAAAAAGTATCATTCTGAGTACCTTGATACACGCACAACCGTGCCTGTACTCTGGGATGCCCTCAGTAAGTACTTTGATTTGAAACTATATCTTACAATATCAGGTCTCATCACACATGAACATTACCACATAAATTAATTATATAATGGAATATTTTGCCAAATAGCTTTGTATGGACACAGGATGGAACAACAGTGGAAAAATCTTGCAGTTAGGCAGCTCTGGTTGCTGGAGCTGAGTAGCAGCTGACAGGAAGACTTTATGTGAGGAGCAGCCCTGCCTCCCAACCCAGGCAGCAGCAATGTGAGCTCCACGGGGAGCAACTCATCCACAAACTCCTCCTGGCAGCTCACAACAATCCCCGTGGGTGCTCGCAGGAGCAAAGTGTCTCCAAGGCCAGATCAACTACTGCCTTGCCTGTGTCCTGTCCTTCTACACCAAGCAGATGGCAGAGACCCAGCCGAGGCACGGAAGAGCAGGGAAGCACCACTTTGCCCTCCACCCCATCAGCAGCTGCTGCTGGAGGGACACAGCTCACCAGGGCCCAGCCTGTCTCCACCAGCAAACATCCCTCCCTACTCCCACAGGTCACAGGCTTGCAGCGCAGAAGCCTCAGCAAAGTCATACCTGCCCCACGGCTACGGGGATCCGCAGGCAGCTTCTCCCCGCACCAGCAGCTCCTGGGAAAGCCGAGCACATTCCCGCAGAGGGAAGGGGAGTGACAAACAATTCGTCTGGCAGAGGTACCCCAGACCAGCTTCCTGTCTGCAGCACTGGATGGATACACCACACACCATTAGCAAAAGCTGTGGCTTAGGGACAGAAGATTATTCCTGTCAGGCTCGTTAGTGTTAAACCCATTTACAGAAATATTTGGTTGTAAAACCTCTTACCGTCTCCTCAGTTAATAAAAACTTGTCAAAGCACAGTGTCATTCGACTGCTGTGACTTTTTGCAATCTTACACCTCTTAGAGAAACTTTGATTTCCTTGCCTAAATCTTCTCACCAGACACGTGAATATTCAGAAATAGAACTAAATTTCCACTGTATAGTTTTACTTTGAAGGTTTTCCCAAATCTTTGCTCTTCCAGTAATTTCTAACTACCATAGAAGTTACTGGCTTAATATATTCAGCCTCTCCATTACACTGGTTTAGTGACTAACACTAAATTTCCCCAGTTATCCCTGTGATAAAAGATATTTTGTGGAAAATAATCAGCACCTGAAAATCTCTGATTGAGAAGACTGTTAGTTTTAGCAACCTAAATAATTTCTGTCTCAGAGCTTCCCATTCATGCCAAGCTTTGTCAGGCTACAGCGATTAGAGTAAATGTACTGTACAGGAACAATACAACTCCAAACTGGAAAAGTGTGTCAATGTCACTTAGCAGTGTCTTCATTCAGACTGCTAAAATATTTAGGGAAATTATTCACAATAAAACCACAAACTACACTTACCAGAGAAAGGCTTGCTGGGACATCACTTTGTTGTAATTAAATAGGGTGCATTTTTTAACAGTTTGGTATGTTGGCATCAGTAGAACATAACTCTGATAAAAGAAACATGCTTTCTGCAAAGTCAGCTTTCAGCATTCATAGTTATATTTCCCTCTGGATCACAAACTAGACATGCAGGAATCTTGACAAACATGCATGAGAAATGACACCACATAAATGAAATTCAAAACTACACTAGGAACACGCTAGGGCTCAGGTTAATCCTGCTAAAATAACACTTACCCCAAGAGTGAGACACAGCAGGTGAGTCCCAGCTAATGACACTAACCAGTGAAAGTGGCTATCACAAAAAGCAGGGAAGGAGATTCCTCTATCCAACAGCATTTCCAACATCTACAAAGGAGTTCGAGTTCTCATTCTTTCTGCTCTGGGCCCTCATTCTTTTTTTTCTTCCTGCAGCCAGAGCTCAGTGCCACCTCCCCTGCCAGCGCGGGCTTTGTCACCAGCCAGCAAGGACTCCCGAACGCAAAGAGAGGCAGCAGGAGGCTCTGAACCAAGGCCACTCCTCTGTGGGCACCAAAACTGTTTGTTCCCCAGATGCCTGACCAGAACAGATACCCCAGTGTTTGAACTCTGAATGTAACTCCAGGCCAAAACTCTCCCTAGAAGGAATAGGAAGAAGAAAAACACATGATATGCTGTGCTGGGCAGATGGATGAAAAGCATTTATATGTTCAAGGACAAGGACTTTTACCCCCATCCAGACAATGTGAAGGCACAAGGCCCAGTGTCTATCAACTTTGTTCCCAGTGTGCAAACAGCTACATAACCATGACAACACTGTTTTGAGGGTGACAGTGAATTAAAGCACATTTTTGGCACCTTAAAAAGACTGGCTAGCTTGGATTCAACTACAGATCCTGGTATCCAACATTGTTCAAAATGGGCAATAAATCAACAATATTGGCTTCCTTTGTCAGACTGGGAATATGCAGTAACAATGCAACCAGACAAAAATGCTTGGCTATCCTAAGCTATCCTGTGCTACAGACAAAATTTTATGCTGCATGCACACTTAGCAAATGACATTTAATATGTGGGATGAACATTGCAGCAGTAAGTCATGACTTCTTTGATTCCTGAAAGGAATGCAAATCCTGAAAATCCCAAGGACATTCCTCCATAAAGAGTAACTTGTTTTGTAATGTTACAAAAATGTAATTGTTTCAAAATTCAGGATAGGCTTGTTATTAAAAAAGACTGTGCATTTAGCTGCTTGGAATTAGAATAATCTGAAATACCACACCATCTGTACCACCCGACTTAGAAGCAGTTTAGTCATATGATGAAGAATGCAGAAAGAATCCTGAGTAGCAATGAATACAGTGGAATGTATATTTTTAAATACTTCCATCTACTGTACTTTGGAACAGAGCTGACTTGAGGTTTGGGGTTGATTTTATGCTTTCCCCTTTCTGCATGTGTTTCTGGAATTCTCGCCTTTCATGCTGAAAGTTGGTTTTCGATGCAGACATTTCTATTCTTAAGAAACATGAAAGAAGACTGAAAACACTTCAAGTCTGTAAACAGTTTTTCTGCATAATCACTTCTCAGAATATAGCAATGCAATTCGAAAAACAAATACAGTAACACACCACAACAAAAATTGCCTTTTTTACTATGCAAGTACTTTTAAAACTTCATTCTGAAGTTCCTGAAAGGAAACAGCACTCTTCTTTCCAGGGTATTTAACAGGAATTGCCATTCGATCCCACAATTACCATAAGGGTACAGATGTTCAAGCTGCTACATCCTTTCTACCACCCCTTCCTAGTCATTCTTCTCTTTTGTCTTCAGCCACCTGCATTCAGATGGCCTCGAAATGGGTCTGCCTCAGAAAACTGAAGTGAGCAAAATCTAGCGTTTTATTTTGCCAGGTTATTTTCAGGTGGATAAGCCCTCTGATCTGGAATATCAGACAGAATGTAAATACTTGCTCTGGCAAAAGGAAAGAGAGAGAGAAAAAAATTAAAAGCTCAAAGGCAGAACCATCTATTTAGGCAGCAGCCCAAACCATGGAGCAAATTTCCAGTCACTTCAAGCTGCCCTAAGGGGCACAGCTGAACTTCAAGTCTGAGCTTCTGCTTACATCTTCCTCTCTCTTCGGGCACAAAATCATTCATCTTTCACCCTTCAGCCACCCTTTTTCTGTCACAGTGAATACCTTCCTGTTTTTCCCAAACAGCTGATGTGACCATTTCTAATATTCAAGTGTCAGGGTTATATTAAAAGAGCAAATTAACACATGAAAAAGGCTTTACACTACATTGAAAATTATGTTTTCAGCTCCACTTTGCATTTTACAGGATTATTTGCCATTTTACATTTCTACTCACCATGCTTCAACAAGTAAGTAATACCAAAAGGTGTCATACACGTGAGATTTAAAGCCCAAGGAATAATTAAGTTTTGATATAGCAATTTCTCACCAGTCATTACTACTTTTCACCAGCCTAACTCTTATTTTTAGACAATTCATTTTACCTCTACAACTTTGTAGAGGATCAATAGCTCTACGGCTTCAATTTCAAAATCAGAACATCCATTAAGTGATGGCCTCAAAATGTCGCTGAATACATTCCCACTGCCTTTCTTTTACTGCAGTTCCTTTTGCAGTAATGTGTAGTGGAGCTAGTTGGCCTTTAAAACAAAATAAGTTAAAAAGCCATAAATGAGAGAAATACTCCTGGAAAGCATCATTCCTCAGTCTAGCCAGTTGCAAATCCCAGGGAATGTGCCAGAGATGATCCCTGAGCAGACTGAAGGAAAGCCTGCAGATGGTGGAAAGCGACAATCAGAGAGATGAGAGCTCCTCTGGCCTGACAGAATCGTTCACCACAACTTTACTGCAACTGCAGAAACTGTAGTAACACATTGGAGAGAAAATTTGGCCCCTCAGCTCATGCTTCAGTCTTTGACTGTGTCAATGTTTTCCAAGCTTGGTGAGTCTTCGTACATCCTGAGGGAGCCTCAGTCTGCAACTGGATTTCTAGGGGGAGTGCCATGGTAAGGAGGGGGATAAGGAGGAATAGTCACTAGTAGCAGCTCTATGGGCACCTGCAGCATCACAAGGCTGCTGTAGATTTGCCAGACTCCACAAGAGATGGCTCCACTCTCACAGTGCCTATCTGTACATTTTGCAGTGGGTGATTCTAGGGCCTCGCCTCTGTATCATTTATAAAAAGACATTCACTAACAGCTTAAAATTTGCAATGCTTCTGGAGTGACCAGGATACTTTTGTCATCTTCTTTGGCATCCAAGTCTTACTTTTTAATTCCCGTTTGGATTTAAGCAGCAGTGTACAGACAACACCTTCTGCTCAGCTGAAGCAGCCCATCAGAGGCAGTCGCTGATGTGACCTGGATGACTTTAATACTTCCAGCAGTGCTGCAAAACTCCAGTGACACAAAGATACCGTGCCTCTGGCCAAGCACAGCAGACGAGAGCTGAAGATATTCTTCCCCCTGCAGTGAACTGAACGGACTGATGTAGAAGAGATGCCCCAAAAGGCTGGTCTTGGGCAAACCGCGGGTGGACACAAATGCACATGGGGATCAGGCTCATTCCCCTCACTCAGGGCTGCACAGAGAAGGGGAGGGCAAGTGTTGGGGGTTGAGGAGGTTTTCTTTTTGTGTGTGTATGTGTTCTTTTCTTCTCTCAAAGGAATTTTTTCCCATGTTAAGGGACGATTGCTGGGGTACTTAAAAGAAACAAAGGACCTAGCCAGCCACAAGGGAGGGGTCCAATTGTCCCTTTTTTTGGTCTTGGTGGCGTCTTCTCAGGTGGGGGAGCAGAGACATCTTGAGATTTAGAATTGGAAAAAAGAGGTGGGGTAGAGTNATTGTTCTTGCACAAACGTGCAGGAGATGAATGCATGAGAACAAGTTTGATTGTGAACAAAAGCGTATTATTTTGTTTAATAGGAAAATAGACTTACACAATCACACCATCTGCATCCCTCCTAAGCCCTCCCCCTCAGCTACTTCAGTCAATAGCCACCCTGAGCCCAATCTGACAGAGCAGCAGCAGGCTCAAGGATAACTGCTCCTACAGGACAGGACAGACATCCTGGAAGTGAGCACATGGAACACCAGGCTGGGCTGCAAGGCCACATCTTGCCAAGAAACTCTGAAGAGAACGAGCTCACATCAAAGTTGTAACTGCAGGCAAAGTGACCTGAAGATTTCACGTCAAGTCAGCCAGAAGACACAAAACCAGGAAGCAGTGCTTCATTAGTCCACAGCTCCTTCTTTTGAAGAATAGAAATTAAGTAAACACACTTTACATATGTTAAGGAAGCATCATGACAAAATCAGATTGCACAGATGATTCTGTATTTCCCAGGTGAGGCAACAAATCAAGTTTCTTTGGAGTGCTGACAAAAAGACAAAATACTTCCTGATAAGTAAATAAATGTATTCTCAACCCCCCACATTTTTTAAGCAACAGCAATGAATTTTGTCTGTTTCAAACACCAGGCACTCCTAAAGCCCATCTGTCAGTAGAGAACAATTGCACAGACAAATGGGAATGATGGAGAAAGTAATGTCATAGAAAAAACTGTCTAAACTCTAAGCAACCAAATTTATTTTCCTCATGCTCATATAAGCTTTCCCATTTTACTGAGTAGTATATTTTTGTCTGTTTGCTATTAATTGAGGAAATAGGGCACTTGGTAGTGCAGGAGAGGCTGGGGAAAGGCACGGGGCTTTAAGGAGTTAAAAGATTTACAGACAGTTATGTCCCCACATCAAGAATCTGACTCCTGAAGACACAAAGGACACCTTGGTGAGAACCCAGAATGGATCCCACAGTGGTGAATTATAGAATGGCTTGGTTTGGAAGGCACTTTAAAGATTGTCAGGACTCAGGTTAACAGCATAAAGCTGAGTAAGGGGAGGTTAAGGCTGGATATTAGGAAAAGGTTTTTCACCCAGAGGGTGGCTGAGCACTGGAACGGGCTCCCCAGGGAAGGGGTCACTGCACCAGGTCTCTTCAAGAAGCACTTGGACAATGCTCTCAGACACACGGTGTGATTCTTGGGGCCTCCTGTGCAGGGCCAGGAGTTGGGCTTGATGATCCTGATGGGCCCCTTCCAACTCAGGATATTCTGTGATTCCATGATTTAGTTCCAATGCCCCCACCATGGTCAGGGACACCTGTCCTTAGACCAGGTTGTTCAAAACCCCATCCAACCTCGCCTTGAACACTTCCAGGGACGGGGCAGCCACAAAAACTCTGGGAATCCTGCTCTAGCCAACTCCTTATCCACTGAGTGATCCATTCATCAAAATCATGTCTCTCCATCTTAGAAACAAACACATCCTGTGGGACAGTGTCAGATGCTTTGCATAAATCCAGGTAGATCACATCAGTTCCTTTCTTCTGACCCACCAATGCCATAATCTCACTGTTGAAGGCCACCAAATTTGTCAGATAAAGTTTCTGGCTCTTTCATTACCCTAGAGCCAGATTTAAGCAGAAATGCTGCTTTTTCAAATTAATACTGTTCTGTAGAGAAAAACCATCCCAGACTTGGCACTGTCAAAATCAGAGACGGCCTTCCAACTAGGAAAAGCCATGGTGAAAGAAGTTGCTACTTGGAGTAGCATTTACATCTCTCTACTACTGACCTAACAATGTACATCCTGGAAGAATTTCATGTTACAAGTGCCAACAATTCCAGGTATTTTTCACCAGAGGAAAGTACTTTAAAAAACCCACACTAGACTTCCTAACAGAGGTATGGATAAAAATAAATCAGCTTTGTGCCTGCCTACAGAACAACTCTCAACACAGACTGTGATCTATAAGCTCAAACACAAGGTCTGTATTTCTGAAAATAACTTTACACTCGAGTTCCCCCTGCTAAGCACTCTACTGCAGGGAATTTTTTTAAGCAGCATTTTATTTGTAATGATTAATTACTAACTATATTTCCTTCTTTAATGTACTGGATGAAAAGGGGGGGAAAAGAGTGGAAGTTATTTGAAAGAAAATTGTACCAGGATGCAAGTTTTTGTGGGAATAAAAATATACCAGCACTTAATCTTTAGGTGTACTGCTGCTGAAATAAAATAAGTAACACCACATTCTGAAAGTCTTGCAAAAGATGTATTAAAAATAAAAAAAGAGCATATTCCAATTAATCTTTGCACCTCCCCCCCCCATATTTGATATGATTGCAGACAATCTTCCAGACATGATCTAAATCTGCCAGACTCTGATTCTCCAATAACTCGGGCAGGGACCTGTTCTGCCCTGGAGAAAAATGTGCTCAGTCTAAATTTATATCAGCTGTACTTTAGACAAAGAGAAAGCCCATCAGTAATTATGAGCTAAGCTCCAGCAACAGGTGTAATACATTAAAAACAAAGTGCTCAGAGGTTTTAATTCTGGAAAAACAAAACCCTGTACTGCATTGCGATATACAGACCATCTTGATTTCCAGCATGATAAAGAATAAAAGTAACATTTAGAAATATCTTTAAAACTAAAGGACTACCTCCAGGAAAACAAGTCATCTTCCCACTGAGTTATAAAAACTGTAACACATTCAGTTATGGCCTGCATTCCTGAACAAATACAGGGAAAGTTATTATTTTTTCAACTTCATCAGAGCTGAACTTGTTTTTTGTGTACTACATCCTCAAGAGTACCACAAGTAGCATAAAATGAAGTAAATTTATACAAAGATCCTTCCAGAATCATTTGACAACTAACCAAGACGTTCACTTGAGCCTAAATGCGAACTTGCATTTCTCAAACAAGCTATCATTTACTGCTGCAAGACTTGGAAGTCACATACAAACCACACCACTGCTGAATGTAAAACCATGTGGGATACTGCACAAACACTACAAATAGTTTCAGAGGAGGAAAGAAAGCCTTTTGGCCAACAGGTTAAGGAAAATAGTATCTAAGGATACTGGAAATCGGAGGCGGTTTAAATTCCAACCATTCTTTGAACAGATAAACTGACATGTATTTTTCGCTGAAGCGCTGTGCGGACACAGAAATCACGAGAAGAATCATGGGATCAAGAGCAGTTGTGCATTTTCATTTTTAGCATGAACTCTGTTACAATTTACAGTCAAGAGATCAAAAATTGAGTCAAGTTTCAAGAAAGTAATTTACACAGTATGGATGTTCAATGAAGCATTAAAACCTAGAGGTCTATTAACACTTTCAACTACCTGAAGAATCTCTCTCATGAACAGATTGCTTCCTCCACAGTGAAGGAAGGAATGGAAAACAAAAGTATTTTCAACTGCCCGACATACCATCTTCATCACATGTACGGCAAAGGGCTTTTTGTTACAATCCCAGTTCTTCTAGTTCCCGTTTCCTTTTCATCCCTTCCCCTCCTTTTCCTGTACATCCCACTGTCAGTTTCCTTAATACTGGGAAGCCACATTTGGCTTAAAATTTTACCCATTTTTTTAGCATCCTTTTAAGATATTTACCTCCCCACCTGGCACTGCTAGAAAGAGAAGCATCATGGAAGCACATGCAACCCTCACCTTTCATTAGGTAGCAGACTCATGAGCAATTATCAAAATACATCATCATCTGATTAACACAGTTTAACCAAGGGGAGCAGAAACACTAGAAGTAGTGTCAGGCTCCCCTCTAAAATTCTCTTAAGAAAAAAAAAATCCCACTTGTAAACACAGATCTAGATTTCTGAAATTACTGCACAGATTTAATGACAATCTGTATAAGACACTGCAACTTCTGATACTGCAGAAATACTTATATTTTTATACAAAAAACTGCAAGCCGGGACCAGAATGATTGACTTACAATTTGGAAAACACCAATTTGTTGGGCTGGCACCTGTAAACACGAGCACTGAGCCTCACAGAGCTCCAGGCTGCCACAATACTCAGCAGCCACTCCTGTTCGTGCTGCAGTAGTTACTGATGGGTGGGCTCCCCAGCACGACCAGGATCTGTAGGATACATGACATAGGTTCCAGCTGAGGCCACATTTCTGTGCTCTGAAAAATATAGACTACTGTAACATAACCACCATCCTTACTGGAATGGGAGGGGATGTCTTCAAGGAAAGCAAACACATGGACAAGAACCCCGTGCTAACACCTGACTCCCTATTTAATATCCCTGTCCCTATTTCTTATCTAATGAAACATGCTATGAAGATAAAACATTGGGTAGAAAAGAGAATGCACCAAGTTACCTGGCCAGGACAACAGTGATACAATTAGGAAATTCCATTATATTCCAAAGTAGTCCCTGAGAGCAATTCCCTTGCTTGGGAACCACAGGGCACAGAGGAAAGAGTGGGCTCCTCTCTCCTGATGGAGGATTCAGTGATCTAAGCAGGGGGGAACTTTCAACACCAATAAAAAATACAGTAGTCAGGCTCCATTCAATTGCACTGTGCAGAAATCACCGTGATTTATGACTTCTGCCAAGAACCTACTGCAGAGAGGGGAAACATCACCCCTGTGTGTGCCTCTCATACTAAGCACACACCATCTCGTGTCTGTGCAAGACTCGCGGCTGCCTGCTTTACACAGACACGGCATTAAAGGAATTAATTCCTAAGGCAATGGGAAAATACTACATGGGAGAACTTCCAAGTCACAAATTCTGCTTACTTAAGCTAAGCTGCTTAATCAAGTTAATTGAAGGAATTAAAAAAGCATCTGGAGAAGAACATGTTCACCAGCCAGTCTCTAGCCATTCCTGAGCTGGTGTTACTTTTCCTGGGCACCAGCTCTCCTGCTGGCACAGCACAATCTATCATCAGCCATTACACTGATTACCATCCATTAGTTTTGCTAAGTACAGGCATGAAATTTAAACCTACTTTTGTAATTTATTTACAAGCTATTCACATACTGGATATGAAGCATATATATACAATGCTTTCTGTTAACAAGAGAAATGTGGCTGAATATTAAAGAGTTGCACATTAAAAATGACCACTAGTAGTAACTCTCTTCATAAAGACTTGTTTGTGGAATTTTCTTTTTTTGGCAAGACAAGCAGGACAGAAGTTTACACTCTTTAAAAATACAACTGGTTAATATACAAGGGGAAACAGGTAAGAACCCATAAGAATGACAAGTTTTAAGTATCAGTCCCATAAATATAAAATTCAATTAAAATGTCATTCTAGAAAAGACTGAGAACAGAGCTGGGACTCTTACAAAACCATGTTTTTTCTTCCCTGCTATTAAGGCAGGGTGATTAAAATGAAAGATAAACCTCTATTTCAAAAGCTAATTATTACATGTAATGAAATTTCTTCTCGTACCATGAGACTGAATTCTACCAAGACCATCAACCCACATATCTTTGCTGTAATAAAGTAACTGCTTGAATTTTTCTTTACAGTCCTGTTTCTACAATGGACTATTAGGCTCAGCTTTGATTTCAGCACACCACATTCCTTACCACTATGGAAACCAAATGCAGAACAGCTGTGGAAGCAAACCCCACTGTATGCAAATATTCAGACAAAAAAAAAATTACAAGTAAAATATCCCTTGTGAAAACCCCTTCACTGGGAGTTCTGACGGAAGTTAAACTGCCAGTTTAGCCTTGGCTTAAGGATTATCCAGAGGAAGCATCCCACACACATTTTTCCCAGGAGGTGTAAAGAGATGCCTGCATCTGTTAAGTGCCCAGATTTTCTATCCTGCCAGCCAGCAGCGCTCCAGAGGAACTGAGCTGTTTGCTACACTACTGGTTCCTGCATTGCTAATTCAGACATCTAAATTTAGATGCCAGGTTTAGCCAGCGGTTTTTCCACGTCTTCCAACAGTCAAAACAAAAGAAAAACAGTTCTGCATCAATTCACTATCTTCATCCATGTGCAGCAGAAAACATGATGTCAGAACTGCACACACTGGAATTACATCCCCAGCCTCTAGCTACAGGGTGAGAGAAACAGTCTCTGCTCATCTCCTGAATGACTGCACACCAGGCAGCAGGCACGACACTGAGTCACATTTCTGCCTGACCCTGAGCACTGCTCACCCAGGTTCCAAACGATTTTACCACAGGGAAAATAAAACCTTAAAAAGGGGGAGTAAAGGGAGAGGGTTGGCTTCTGCATTGACAAAGACCTCCCGCTCCCATGTCCTCTATTAGCAGGATGTGGATGGAGTAAAGCAGTAAAAGTGAGCTCATCAGTCACTCTCACGTCCCCGGAGTGTTGAGACATTTCAGCTTGAATTTCCCTTTGGTGGCTTTTTCCAGCAGTCAAACTGTGATGAACTAGAACATATGGATTCTTTCTTCCCTTGCACTATTATTCACCATTGCTAGACAGAGGTGTACTTGAGTGAAAACAAGCTGTTGATTCTTGTTACCGAGTCTAAGAGCAGGAAATGCAAGCCAATGATCAGTGCTGAAGGTGACTCACTGAAAAAAACCCAATTATTATAAACTGAAAGCCCACTGTATCCCTACACACGAACTCAAGGCAGCAGCCTCGTGCACTTCCATCCCACTGCAGCTTGCTGAGGTGAAGGAAATTCTGGTACCATGTCACTGCTGACTCCTCACAGGAGCCTGAGCATCACAGGAGGAGGACCTTGCAGCAGTTTCTGATGGTTCCCTTCGAGCACCCTGCCCATCAGTTGTTTTCATTCCATTTCTTAAATCCCGACAAATACTTAAGCTTAGTACCTTTGACAAATAAATCACTTTTTTCCCACCACCTTCAAGAACTGCTGCTGAATGTTCCTCTCTTTCCCTGTCCACACTTGAGTACATTGCTACCAAGAGATCTCACAGGTGAGCCTCTCTTCCTTCTCTCCACCCACACATTTTGTTTCAACTAACGCCAATATGAATGCTAAAAAATTTAAAAACAACAAGGACATATTCCAGGTTTCATGCTCACGCTTGTTTAATACATCTTGTTCTATTTAAACCTCAAAAGACAAGATACTACACGTGTTGTAACAAATCCTTCCTGAGCACATTCTCACATCTTTAGTAGATGATCACTGCATTCACAACACTGCATCTCAGTCTAAACAAGCCAGCAGTGAAGTATGTGCAAGATTTTCTAGACTACTGGAAACAGTTACGTCAGCACTGACCAAAGTACAAAGGAACTTCCAGATGTGATAATATTTTCAGTAATCACCAACTTCAATGTATTATTTGCCTTTGAATATAAAAGATGATAGAAAATGCACTCTTTTTATCTTGCAACATCAAAACCAAAGGACTCTATAAATATTCAGTGAATGATCAGTACACTCAGAAGTGAGAATATCACAGCAAGCATTACCCAGATGTTAACAGCATCAGAGGCTGATGGTACTGAAGCGCAGGGATAGTCAGGTGCTGGTACAAACCAGGTGTAACACTAACACGCAGCAACACAGTAAAATGAGGCTGGGATGGCAATGTTTCTGTCTTTCATAGACTTTGATGTGCCACCATCTATAGTTCAAACAACTTCTGTCATCTGTGACATGCTTGACAACAGTTTTCAACATCAAGGAAAACAGAATTTCGATTTCTTTATGCTGCATCATAATTGCTGAAAGCAAGATGCTCCTGAACCTCCTTGCAGGGTCAAACCCCCAAAATGTGCTCCACAGACAGGGACTTTTGCTCAAGCATGGGATGAAAACATCAAAGATCAGAATTTTATGTATGATTCTCAGGTTTAGCACATGCCTAGAGGTGCACTGCTGCTGCTCCTATCCTTGGCAAAGAATAAAGTGGCCCTGCTCAAGTGAACTAGCTGGAGCCTCAAAATACCCTCAGTCTCTGAAAGAGTTCAGCATGTGCTCCTATCACACTCTCAGATCCTCAATTTAAATCCAGGAAGACTAGTGATAAGCCATGAGGAAGAGATACTCAATTCCCCAGGCAAAGACGTTACACAAATCTGAAGCATCTACAAGTACACGTTTTTACAAGTTAAATTAGGATTAACTTTCAAGATAATCAAACAAATGAAGCAGTTAAATTTTAATGGGCTATTTTTTTAAACTCAAGAAAGTGTCTCAGTCGGAAAATACCACAAACACCACCATAAGGATGAGGTTTCAGTTTTAACTCTTAAATCTCCAAGTCAGCTACACTGGATTTTGGGATTATTTGTAACTTGAGCCAACAATTCACATAAATGAAGTAAAATACAGGACACACTACAAAACTATACGCAATGACATCATCAAGCAAGGAAATACAAACAAATTAATATTTGAACTTTATTTTAAAGCAACCATTGACTTCATAACACTGCGATGATTCTGCTGTCAAAAGCAAATGACAGCAGAGCTTATTGTGGACATAGAATCTAAACACCCGGAAAACAGCATTTCAGAAGTACCAGTACTGGTCCCCAGATTGCTCTGTGTGTCCCAGCCACCCTTAAAGTCATTCTTAAAACAAGGAACCGTTCATAATTTCACTAGTAACTTAGAAAACAGTTAAAGCTCAACATTCAAAATGCCCTTTACCACTTAAATGAACTACTTCCTTGGCTATATATAGATTTGATTGGCATGGCATTTTCTCACACGTGAAGTAATACAATCCTTGCTGACAACACTGTAAATTTATTGCTTAATTTTGTGTGGCTTCGATCATGAAACAGTTTAATTAGGAAATAAGCTAAACATTTTGGAGAATCAGTTCAGTGTTCAAAGACATCGGCCAACTTTCTTCCAAGCCATTTTCATCCTTGTGGAGCAGAACTATTTTTTAGAACCAACACACAGATCATGACTACACCTACAATCCCATGCAGGGATTTCTGTGGACAACACATTCTCAGTATGAAATGTAGCATTGATATAAATACTTCGCACAATGTGGCTCTCTTAAAATTATGACTTCCCATATCTAATGAAAAAAGGTATCCTTCTGCTGGAGGTAATTAGTTTCTGCATTCATTTGAAGACGAGATAGAGGAGAAGCAGTCAAAATTAAATGATAATTAAGTACCTAAACCTTTCATCAGATTTGAAAAATTCCACCTTTTTCCATGCCTGAAGTTATGTAAGTGCTCTCAAATGATTAATGCTCCCTTGAAAAAGCAGTTCTAAATATGTTGATTTTTGAACATTCAAGAAACACCCTTTTTAACAAAGGCTATATGAGGCTGCTGCTCCGAGGTGTAGGAGGAGCTTCAATGGTCTCTAGATACTGGCCTTGCTTTCCCCTCTCACACAGAGCAGGGCCATATTCACGTGCCAAGCAGGAAAACCACTGAAGAAATGGAACAGCAAAGGCAGCTGTCAGCAGTGCCTGTGCTGCCTCAGGACAGTGAGGCCCCGGCTGTCCAGCCCCTCCACAGGGAATTCCCTCAGCAGTTCCCTGTCCCAGCAAGGAGGCTTCAGGAGATGAGCTCCTGCAGTCTGGACCATGGCTAGGTCCCAGGGCACGGACCCATTTCTGCAGGAAGCAAATCCTTCCGACAAGACACTCTAAATACAACCAATCTTTTCTCTTTCTCAAAAATCTCTTGGCAAAATTTTCCTTCGGAGTTGTTACTGCAGAAAGACACAACAGCAGCCAAGTGCACACCAGACTTAACAATAGGCTAGGATGAGAAAGGCAGGACAAGAACAAGCTTTTGGAAATGCATGTCTAAATCAAGAAAGCAAACTCATCTAAGGACTCTGCTGTACAACTCTGAAAGAATTAGCTTGCAATCAGCTCCAAGATGGATTTCATACATTGCTGCACTTCACACTGCGCACCAAAGCTTACTTGTCACTTCAGCCTCTGACAAATCCTCAAAGATAAAGTTGCTAAGTCACCACACTCTGCAATGCAACACAATAAAATTTGTCATCTGACACCAGTCATGAGCAGGATTACCCCACAATGTTCAATCCAAAGATACACAAAATAAGCAAAGAGAAGCAAAAAATTATACAGAATACTGCTCAGCACTGATCTAAGTTCAAATGACTTCAGAATGAACAGATTTAGGTCACAGAGCATCCCACGTTTAAGTCCTGGCACCTGACCTCTTACTAAGGATGGAAATAGATATAAATTCCCCTCACATGCTTCTTTGCTATGGCCAAACCACAGCAAATTATGTAAAATTTCTGCATTTCAATTGCTACAGAAATAAAATGCTGCACCACACTGGCCTCTGAGGCAAAGGCAACATCCACTTAAAAAAGACACCTGCCAAAAAATACAAACACACTCACATGTACATTTGAACAGGCTAGTATCTGACACTACTGCATTTCCAGTGGAAAAGAGCCAAAGGAAAGTGGTGAGCTCTGCCCAGCACTCTTGATGGGCCAGTCTTTAATAGAGCAGGGGTAGCCAAAAGAGAGTCATCAAGTTTTAATCAATTATTGCCAGCCAAATGGCAGTTCTTAGCCCAAAGTCATGGCACCCTGTGAGCACTGATCTCTCTTAACCAGAACTACTCCCAAAAAACATAACCCACATTTCCTAGCTCTCCTTTATGCATTTTTCCATGCTGCCACCAAGGCCACTGGAGCACAGAGTTAAATCTCTTCAGGACAAGGATCTTTCCCTGATAGACTGGGAATGCTACTGATTATACCGCCAGCTTTCCAAACACAAAAAACCAAATCAACACTAACTTTTAACTTTATCACCATCCAATCTAAATAAAGGGCTGTGGGCTGCAGAGCTGTACACGCAGCTGAGGAAAAGGCATTTCCTGACATCAGTCAGAACATCACCTGAAAGCAGGATTCAGACAGCACCCCCTATTTCAAATACTTTAACTCTTGAGGGAGCACAGGTCATGTACACTACACTGCTCCCTTCAAGCAACAGAGCTTGGACACCTTAACAAAATAACAGACACCTGTTGTTCTTTGGGAAAGTTTCCAGTGAAGCTGCGTTCAGCCCCTCCAGAGCAGCACTCTCCAGTATGCTGGCAGTACACAGCCTAGCACCAGAGGTAGTGAGGCACGCACACCTTTCCAAGGCAAAGAGCAAACAACCAACCCCCACAAACAACCTGATCACGAGTTGACTGAAGTTAAAGAACTTGGACGACATGAACTGCTCTTAACATCTTATCCTACAGCACAGCCTATGTCAGCTAACAGAGCCCTGGGCTGCCTGGGTTGCATGTTGCAAAGACAGCCTAAAGTCACCCCCAAAGGCTGTGTGTGCTGCAGGGAGTGACACAGATTCACCTCCGTGAACACAGTGCCACGAAAAATACAGTGGGCGAGGTAGCTATCTGCTCTGGCAAGTTTCAATCCACAGCACTTGTTTATTTTCAGTCAGTCCAACAACACCAACTTCCAGAATTATAAGCAAATATGTAGCCATACATAGAAACTTTACAGAGAGTTTTGACTTCAAAAACTGGTTAGCTCCTCAGTGGGCAGTTTTAAGCAATGCCTTCACCACAGAAAATGGATCTATTCTGGCTTAAAAAATACTTGAAATTCCCAGGACAACAAGTGTGATCTGCATCTCCACTAGTCTCAAGGCGCATACTGCATTGACATAGCTCAGACTACACTGCATCCACCCATCCAGAACTCTGCCAGCATGGAGCCCTTCATCCCTGGAGCCCCAAGCCCAGCTTTGCTTCCCGGATGGTGCCAGGAAGGCAGGCACCCAGCAGTACCAGCCTCCACTCCTCTCTACTATCAGTCTCGCCTCAAGTCTTCACAGAGGATTTATGAAGTCCAGCAACATTTACATCCATCCTCTGTCCCGGGAAACCTGCTGAGAAGAAAATACAACTGGGTTTTCTTTACATGGATATTCTATTAAGAGTGCATTTATCCTCACTAACTGATGCAGGAAATAGATGTGAGTATCAAGGCCACTCTGCATTACCATTATTCAACCTGGGATTTACCATTGCAAAAGCCGTAAGTTTACACTGAAGTTGCCCCAGCACAAAAAGGATCGAGCAGAGGATGTCAGTGCAGCAGTATTGAGCAGCCAAGCAGACTGAAGAGAGCAGCAGCTAAAACACAGCATGGCTTACAGAATTTGAATAAGGCATCACTCTTTCTACCCTCCTCTTCTTGGCCATGAAGATTACAGGGATGGGACTGTTGAGTATCTACCATGATCTTGCTAATCACTTTAGCCAAGGACTTTTAATAACACTATTTCAGAAAATCATGTAATGCCTTCTTCGATTGCTCACACTATGTCTCAAATATGTAAGTAAATCAGCTTCTCCAAGGAAAACTCTCCAGCTGTCTCAATTAAAAGAAGCCACCTCAAAGTCACCACCACATGGAGTCCTGTGACATGGCACTGAGTGTCACTGTGAAAATTATTTCCCTTCTCCATAAAAAGAGATCAGTGTCCTATACACAGAAGACAGGAAAACAGTAACTGTGAAGGAAAACAAGACAAAAATAGCTTCCTTGATTTTTCTTGGTACATGGAAAATCCATTATAAAATATATAAAACAGCAACAACGAAGCCTGATGAGTTAACGAGTTGCTGCTTGTGGAGTCACAGGAGAAATGTCCCATCATTCAGAAATTCCTATGCTGCACAAACACAAGTCATAAAGATGACTGTAATTTGGTCAAACCAAAAATCAGAAGTTTTGGTTCTTTCAAAAAACAAGATATCTGATTAGTACTTCTCATGGGGGGTTTAATGGTCCTGTTAAAAACAAACAAACAAACAAACCCAACAAAAAACCCTAAACAACAAATCAAACACCCCCCCCCAAAAAAAAAACCACCCCAAACAAACCAAAAGTCTCACAATTCTGAAAAGCTCCTTGCAAAAAGGTGGCATTGCTTTCTCAGTCCCGAGCCTGTTGAGCAGGAAGCCCGGTGCTTCAGAGCTGGCTGCAGTGACATTTGCAAAGACAAACAGGCCGGTAGGATGGGATGGGATGGGCGTGAATACTCGTGAAGGGCTCTCGGAGCCCAGCAGCACCAGTGTGTACTTCCAGAGCAATACCCACATGAGGGCCTCAGCAAGGCACCGAGCTGGGAAGTTTTCTCATGCTGGTGATGCAGGGAAGTACCGAGCCTCCCTTCAGAGCTGGCAGGGACACTGAGGCACAGAACGGTCATCCAAGGACATCCGGACTTAGCAGCAAGACACCGAGGCACATTAGCTACCAAGGAAACCAGACTTACATGACTAAGGCCAGTTATAAAACTTCCGCTTGTTGTTAGGAGAACGTACAGTATCTGGCATTTCTCTGTCAGCAGCACCAAATAATCTTACAGCAATTTGATATTCATGTCCCTGACGGGCTGCTTTAGTTACAGAAACAACATTAAAAATGTAGCATCCTTCGAGATACACTGCACAAGTCAGGCCAGTTTCAGCCACAAGCATCAACTCTCTGGGACTGTTTTTTTTCTCCTGATAAGCTCTTTTGCAGCGTGGAGATATCTTATCAGGGATTGCTTCTGTCACCGGAAGGCAAACAGAGCACTGTGAAATATCAGGTATGACTTAGGCACCAAAGGGCTGTAGCCAACATCAAACCAGCAGCTGAAGTGGTAGCTGGCCATCTCTCTATATAGGACACTTCTCACCCTGTAGCAGTCTACACGCCAAGTCCTAAGCACAAAGAAATAAAAATGACTTGCTGCCAGCACGGACGCTGCCACATCAACGCCAGAGCCCCTCCAGGAACGAAAGGGGTTGCGAGGGCAGCGTTCAGCTCCCCTGCCCTTGGTCCCTCGGCAGGAACAGCTTCTTACCAGCGACAGCAAACCCACTGCCTGGCTCCGAGTTCTTACAAGTAATGTGAGGGCAAATTCAGTCAATACCTTCCTTTGTTGAAACACAAGTCTCGCATACAAATTCAGGCTTGTCTTGACAAAGGTTCAGCTTGCCTCTTACTCTTACGGAGAAGATAGTTCAGTATTTCAGATCCGTTTCCTCCTTAAACTGAGGTCTGGCATTTACTGCCCGAAAAAGCACCAAGCAACCACTGTAAAACATTAGCTTGTGGCAATCATTAGGCAAGAGGGTTTGCGTTCGGCAGCGCAAAGTCAGATACATTCAGTTTATGAGAAACGTAGATCTCCAGTTATCCAACATCTATAAATAATTCTCTTACATAGCTCAGGAAACTAATGTCTATTGAAACCATTTCATTATAAAGCAGAAAACGGTTCGCAAGTGTATTTCTTTTAAACACCAGCTTTGAAACCCAGCACTACTAAAAAAAGAAAAAATACAAGAAACCCCCCACAAACGCGTGTTTACACACTGTGCAATAAAACACCGAATTCCCACAAACTGAGGGATTCGCCCACCGCAAACTTACCATAAACCCCCAGCACGGCACCGCCACCGACCCGCTATGCCCGCAGAGAGGGGATCCCGCGGACGAGACGCGGAGTACAAGTAAACAAACTCGGGAGCCGCCGTGGCCGAGCTCGCCACGCTCGGAGCCCGTGCCCCCCGCCCGGAGAGCGCTCGCCCGGCAGAGGCTGCTCCCGCCGCCGGCTGCCCGGGGAAGCGAGAGGAGCCGGGGGCGGCCGGGGAGAGCCGCGGCCCGGAGCNCCGGCACCCGCCGAGCGGCCCCGCCAGCCCCCCCCGCTCACGCGTGAAACTCGCCCTCGGGCACCGGCAAACTTTCTCAGCAGCGCGTCTCGCCGCCGCCTCTCCGCTCGCCCCGCCGCCTGGCGCCCGCATCGCCGCCGCCCTACGGGCCGGAGCGGGCGGCTTCGCACCTCCGGCAGAGCACGGCAGCATCTCCCGGCGTGCCGCTCGCAAGGGGAAGCAACAGGGAGGTGCCCAAAGTGCTGCTAGCGAGTCCCTGCGGGCGGCTCCTGGTGTGCGAGGCAGAGCTGAGCCGGAGCCGGAGCCGGAGCCGGGCGGGGATCACACGCGGGATTATTGCCGGGCATCGGGCACTGCCATGAAAACTCAGCACACGCGTCCTTGGGGCTGCCGGGAGGAGACAGGAGGTTCTGCACTATCCGGGCTCTGTAAACCAGGTACATGCGGGTGAAACTCTAATTATACTTTTGGCTGCCAAAACCAACCCCACGCTTCTAGGTGAGCTTCAAGTCTTCCAGAAGGCTACAGGCAAGGCAAGTCCTGTCAAACTAGTGCAAGTTACAAAACAGTCATAAGGCGAGTGCTTCCATCACTGCTCATTAACACCAGTAAATAACAACCTGAAAAGCAATGGTTTTTAACCCTAATAAGCTCGGCCCAAAATCGCCCTCCGTCCCCTCTGCCCCCAGGAACACCAGCATAGGTTCACACACAGGCTGTTTTCTCTCTCATGCATGCAGTGCTTGGGTCCACATTCAAGACAAGAAATGTTACATGCTGCTTCTGCTCAGGCTGTGCACTTCTCACCCCAAAACTAGATTATCTCCTCTTAGAGATCTCAGACCAGTCCAGAAAGATGACATAAAATAACTGTCTCTTCTAGGACAAGACAAAACTGAGAAAGTTGAAGAAAACCTTTCTGATTAGTA